>CATIWR010651475.1:0-56405 GCA_949677035.1 Omphalea diandra | reverse complement strand
TTTGATTTGTTGTATGAATTTTAATTAATGTAATTTTATTGAGGTGTTTTGTTTTGTAGCAATAAAAAAAAAAGTCCAACAGTTGTGCGGTTTATGCGCACACCACCGCCACAAAGGGATTCCCTTTGTGGCAGTCCTTGTGCGATTCAAGCTGCACATGTGTGCGGTTAGGATCGCACATGGGCTGCTTTAGCAATCTTATCCCAATCCTTGAGCGAATAAAATAAATAAATAAATAAAATATAATAAAAAAACACAACTCTCCTATTTTGCACCCCTCCTCAAATCCCAATCCCTCCCCATCTTCATTGACCATAGTCCTTCCATCACCGACACAAACTGCAGCAACAGTCGACCGCACTGACACCCAATCATCTTCTTTCATGGTCTCCACCACTTGTACCTTGAGATTCCAGGAAAGTTTCCTAATTCTTTTGTTGTTTTTCTTTTTTTTTTTTAGTATGTTATTTCCTAATTCTTTTGTTGTTTTTCTTTTTTTTTTTAGTATGTTATTTGTTGATTTTGTCATGCTAAAAATTTTCCTCCACATTGAGGACAATGTGTCTTAAGTGTGGGGAGGGTTTGTATTGTCTGATAAATTTGTTTTTATTTTTTCCTTTTTTTATTTTTCTTTGTTCATATATATATTTTTTTAAAAAAAAATTGATGTTTTATTTGCTTTATTGTGTGAATGACTCATTATTTGCTTAGTAGCTCCCTCATTTTCATTTTAACTTGGTCAAAAATATCTAGTTATGGATTGTATTCACTTTCTTAATTTGCAAACCTTATTTTCTACCATAGATATTTAATTATTACTATCTTTAAAGAAAAGCTCCAGGTTTGGAAGTTTATAAATTTGAAAAAAAAATCATTTTTTTACACTATAAAAAAATGTTTGAGTCTTTTTTCCTTGTAATGTGCTTAATTTTGTGAATTCCTTGTTAAGTGAGTCCTCAAATAGTATTAGAGTCTCTAGAACTTGATTTGTTATTGTTTTGATACCATATTATCAAATACAAATATAAAAATGATTAAGGCAATTTAAGATTAGCCACTTGTTCCTTTTCCTTTCTTCATCCACCTTTTTTATCCACTTAGTGAGCCTCATCGAGCCTAAAAGAACCCTATTTTCTTTTTTATAATCCTATGTTTAGCTAGCCAATGAAGTCTAGTCCCTTAAAATATTAAATTGATCATGTTTGCTTTGGGATGGGATTTGGTTTCTATAATTACAAGGGATTATTTCATAAAATTAGTGAAGAGTCTTAAGTGTGGGGTTAAGTGTTTTATTCTTTGGTTTAGGAATGAGAAAATATTATTTGATTAATTACTTGATTTTTGAATTGTTACCTTATGTAATTTTATAATAACTTTTCTTTCTTCCTCTCAAAATACAAAAAAAAAAAAAAAGAAAAAGAAAGAAGAAGTTCAAAGAAATAAAAGAGGAAGAAGAGGATGTATTTCTTTATCAAGGCAGCTCAATTATAATTTTGCATAAGATATCAAATAAGGGCTTAGAATTTCTATTGTTTTTAAGGTCCATGAGAGTGAGATTATATTTTTGGCATGAGATTTGTTCTTTATTACGAAATCATCAACCAAAAGAAAGACCTTTTGATTTGTGCTTGTATTTGAATTTAAGCGATGGAGATGTGATTTATTCTCAAGCTTATGGTAGACTTTTAGGCTATTTATTGAATGATGAGAGCATGTACTAAACTTTAAACACTTGGAATAAGGGATACATTGTACGAAACTTGATACATGAATTTGTTTTTTTTTTTTTAGTTTATGGATGGATAATCTTTGATGCATTTGATTTAATGGTAGTTATGATTAAATAATATGCTAGAACACAATTTTTGTAAGTTTGAGAATTGATGAATTTTTTGTATAACTCAGTTAATTCAATTTGTTATGATGTCGATGAGGGGATGAAATGTGTTTATGAGTCAATTATGTTATTCTTTATGTGTGTTTGTGCTTAGTGTTTTTCTTGTGTTGTTTTTAAGTCTTTTGTTCATTTTTTTTCCATTAGCTTAGTTTTTTTTTTTTTTTTTTTTGCTTAGGGACAAGCAAAATGCTAAGTGTGAGGCAATTTTGCAGTTCTTTATTTTTTAGAGTTAGTTTCATTGTTAATTGAGTCTAATTTGGAGAAAAACACTAGATAATGTCTCACTTTTGGCTTGTATTTTGTGATTTTATAGGAAATTCTGAAAATTGGAGCTGATTGATGAATTATGAGATTTTTTAGATGAAATTGTATAGTATCAAAAATTCAAGGACCAAATAGAAATTTGATAATTCAGAGACCAATTTTGATGTTTTTCTAACATAATTTTAGTCTCTTCCTAATTCAATTGAGAAAGGATCCATGCACTTTTTCGGGAAGTTTCACCGTGACTTACCTTAAATTAGAAAGGGAGAATTTGTTCCTAAATGTTGGAAATATTTTTTCCTATTTTAGGGGGAGCAAGGGAGTATTAATAGGAGGAGGAGAATTCTAAGGGGAGGGAGGTTTTGTTTTTGTTTATTATTTTTTTGGCGAGAAGAGGAAGAGTTTTTGTTTTGTTTATTTATTTTTTTCTTCTGGAGAAGAAGTTGTCCAAAGGAGGAGAATTATTGGTCATCCATCAAGTTTGAAGAAAATTAGAGACTGGGATTTTATCATGAAAACTTTTCTATTTTATTTTCTTTTTATTTGGATGTTGGCTAGTAATTTTGTTATGAATTAAATTAGTTAGGCATTTAGGTATAATGAATCCTAAGATGAGTTTAGAATTGTGATTTTCTTTATATAATACAATCTTTTCATTAATTTATGGAATTCAATCGTGTTTGCTCTTTATTTTCATGGATTGATATGTCTGGAATATTTATTCTTATTTTACAATTGTTTAAACTTTGATTGAGAAATCAAGTTATTGAATAGATTTAGCACAATTGAAAGGAGTTGCATGTAACCCTAGAGATAGGATAACATAAATCTTTCGGATTAGGGTCAAACCTCATAGTGAAATTCCAAAGGAACTATAATGCAATTTTAGGAATTTTAATTAGGAAGAGATTCCAATTAATCAATCTAGAATTAGTTGTTAATTATCTGGAGAAGGATTTTAACATACTAAAAGGATTTATACGGTTCCATAAATATTAAATTAGATTATATTGTTGAAAAATTAATTTTTTAATAAGTCTTAGAAGGATTCAATACTTGAGTGTCATTTGTCATATTGGTCGACTTTTTTCCGCTCTTAAGTTCATATTTTCATTATTCTAGTTTGTTGAATTATTTTATTTTAGTTTTTAATTAGTTAATTAATTCACTTAAAATACCGATTAAATAATAGAAAAATAGCTAATACTAGTACTTTTTTAGTCTTTGAAGGATCGACATTCGATACTCCTACGTTATATTATACTTAATAGATGCACTTGCCTATTCGATCTATAGGTGTTAGCCTTAGACCGTATCATTAATTCATAGTTAGAATGTTATTTTTGTGTTTAATTCAAGTTAAGGTGGTTTATTTTGTGTTAGTTACAAGTTACCTAAGAGCAAAAATGTTAGAGGAGCATGACAACTTTTACTTTAATGGGTACAATGAGTTACAAAACTGAAAATGAAGGAATAAATTAGAGTTTAAATTGCAGGCATGGTGTATGAGTCATGCCATGGGCCATGTAGGAGCCTAGTGCGATTACTGTGTAACAGCTAGAAGCAGGATCTTAGTTTCATCAAGATGGTATAGAAATCAGTTGCATTGCCCATGCATTGGATCATGCGATGTCAGATGACAACTCACTTAAATACCTATATTTTTTCCTCCAAACCCTAATATAGACAAACCCTAAACCTTATTCATAGTCGCCTCCCTCTTCTCCCAACCTACCCACCTCCTTCCAACCTACCCACTTCCTTTCTCCTCCAAAAACTGTCTAAATCTCATTATGTTCAATCACCAAAATAGTTGTAAAAAGAAAGCCAACCAATTTTCTAGTCAGCTCCTCTTTGAAAAAAAAATTTGAAGTCGCCATATAATGGAGTGTTTAGAATAAATTGAGAACAAACTGAGGAGTGTGAAAGATCAGTTGACATCTTTCTTTGCACAAATGAGGTTTCAACAACAACCTCCATCAATAAATAAATGAATTTTAATTTTGTTTCCAATTTAATTTATTTTTTCTATTTTTTAAATTATTTCTTCTATTTTCATTTTTTTTCATTTTGTGGGTACTATTATTTTGGTATTTTGTGTTCAATTGGTACTTTTAGTAATTTTATTTTAGGATATTTTATGTTTGACTGTTATAGAGTTTGGCTTAGGGGTGAGCAAAAACTGGACCGAACCAAAAAATCGATCGAACCGAGTAGGTTCAGTTCAGTTCGGTTTGATCTTTTAATAAAATCAGTTTGTTCGATTATAATTTTTTTAAAAAATTCAATTTTCGATTTGATTTTTTAGATAGAAAACCAAATTAAACGAAGTAATAAATAAATCAAACAAAATTTAAAATATATGTAATTTAATTGAAACAAATCGAACCGAAATAAACTTTTTATAACATCGGTTCGGTTCGATTTATAGACACATAAATTTCAGTTTAATCGATTCAGTTAATTCAATTTTTTTAAAAATTTTCATTTGGTGCGGTTATAAGTGTAAAAATTTTGGTTTATTAAAAGTTGGTAAAAAACCGAACTAAACCGACTGAACTGTCCATTTGCCCATCCCTAGTTTGGATTAGTAATCTGGTTCTGTTTGTGATGTTTGGTTTGTTTGGGTGTTTTAGGCGTTTGGATAATCTGATATTTTGTTTATTGAAGTGATTGTTAAAAATAGAGATATCCATTGCTTAAAAGGTTGTCTTTTTTTTTTTTTTTGTGAATTATGTCTACTAGATTAATTTATTTAATAATTTTTGGTGGATGTAATTGTGACAAGAAAAATATTTTGTTTGTGAATATTGTGTTTATTGATTTGCAAGTTCAGAAACCTTGAAAACAAATTTTAGCAACTATGGTTGCTAAGAACTTTGGGTATTTTACTTGTGAATTTCAATTTTATTTTTCGTGAATGGGAATGCATTTTGGGGGATATGACTACATTGTGATTGTTAAGAGTTGTGTTTTGATTAAATGGTTGATTTCTAGGTGAAGATATTATGGAATTGTGTTGTGATTAACTTCCATGAACTAATAGTAATTTTTAGTGTGTGAAAATGGAAATATGTTTTTGTGGATTTCCATGAACTAATGGTAATTCTCAATGTTGTGATTTTCATTTTTAGTGAATGAAAATATGTTTTTGTAGATTGGGATGTGTTTGCAATTACTGAAATTTTTGTGAATTAAGATATTAATGTGCAAGTGTTTGAGATTTTTTTTTTTTTTGGATTGTCTATATATTGCAAGCATGTTGTTGGATTTTATTTCAGGTTCATGGCTTATGGCCCTGCTGGTCCATGCAACTTTTTTAGGTTTTGTTTAATATGCACCTAGATTGTTTGTTTATCGTTCTTTTCATTCTACTCTAATTTTATTAATATTGATTTATTATTGAAGGAAAGTTGAGATGTGATAATGGATTTTGTGAAATGGACAATTGCGGAAAGTGAGAACCAATTTGACACCAAGTCATACCCATGTCACATGAAAGGAAAATATGTTTGTTTTTATCCTTGCATTTTCATTTTCTTTCTAAACACTAAGGACAATGTTTCATTTAATTTTGGAGAAGGACTCAAATTAATTCTTTCAATCATTTATTCTTTTATGAATATTGAAATTTGATTTATTCTTTCATTTTGATGGTTGAGATTCGCTTAAATTGTAAAAAAGAAATTTTGATTTGTTGATTTAAGGATTTTAATCATTTATTTTCTTTTTGGGTAGGTTGTTTGCTCTAAAAGTGAAGATGAATTTACTTGAGAGTGATTACTTCATACTTTATGAATTTTTTGATTTTGGAATGATTCTAATGGAACGATGCATGATTGCCTTGTTGGCAAGTTTAGAAGATTGAATAAGCTAGATAAATGATGAAAGTAATTTTCTTGTCTAGGTTGATTAAGAAATTTACTTGAATCATTACATTTGAAAATTGATTGCGTGTTTAAATTCAAGAATATGGATGCTAGTATGTTAAAAGCTTTTGCACTAATTCTAGAACAAGGCATACAATCTTTTGAAGCAAAATATTAATTCACACTTGATCAAGAAAATGATTTAAGTATTTTTTGTGTTAGCCCAAAGAGTTGAAAATTGTGAAGTTCTTTTGAGTTCGAAGGTTTAAATTATTTGGAACTCACATTTGTTTATGAAAAGCATTATGTTAAGTTTGCTTTTGAGACACATGTTGAATTGTGATTAGATGAGTGTTGTTAATAGAGAATAAAAGAAGGATGTGATTTAGACAAGTTGGAGAAATTTCGATTACATATGAAAATTTTTAATGTCACTTGATTATTTTCAATTTTGGAATTCTCTTACTTGAACCTTTTTATCCTTTTCTTTGGTAAGCCATGTTTCCCCTAGCCACATTACAAGCCAATGAAGACTTTTGATCCTTGATTAGTTGTGTAATTACATTAGTGGAGATTGATTGTGTGTTCTTATTTATGAAATTATGCATAACATTGTTTTAGGAAGAGGCTCAACAATGCTAACATGTGTTACGCTTATTTTTAAACTGTATCAAAAGTGAAAAAAAAAAAAAAAAAGTGTATTTGATTTTTGCATATTTCTTGGTTGATTTATACTTGAAATTGCTTGCACAAATTTTGAGAGTGAATTTTAACGTCATAAATTTTCTTATGAGCTTGATTATATTATTTTATTATGGAGTTTTCTAAATTTAAAGATTTATATTTATGATTTGAGAAACTATTTTATTTATTATTTTCTTTACTTGAGAACAAGCAAAACTCCAAGTTTGGAGAAATTTGATAGGAATAATTTTAGCACATATTTTTAGATTAGAAATTAGGAATTTTTCTTGCTTTTTATAGTGTTTTTATTTTGAAATTAGTTAATTTTCTATTTCTTTATGTTCGCATAGAAATTTTTTGAAAAGGAGCCCAAATTGTGATTTCGAACAGTGTTGCATGGGCCATGCAATGGACCATGCATTGATTAGCAAAGGAGACCATTCAATATGAGCATATTCGTATTGAGTAAATTCCACATGGGCTACAACATGACCCTTTATATATTGATATGCAAGGCATTAGATCCAAATTTTAAAGTTAATTTCAAGCTTCCTTTTAAGTGACATGTGACCTATTTTGAATAGAGATTTCGAGTAAACAAAAATAAAATTTTTAGAAGAGAAAAGTGGATTCAACCTTTACACCAAATAAGAAGAAGATTTTGTGAAGATTTAGAAAGTTTCTTTTTAAGGTTTTCATTGATTTTGTTTAGCAAGATGTTTTCTTGGAAAAAATTCTTATACTCAAATTGATGGATTTTTTCTTCTTTATTTATTTTTCTTGTCTATGTTGAACAAATTATTAAATTTTAGAGATTATGGTGAAAGCCTAATATTTATTTTATGATTATATGAAGTGATTTTTGCATCATGTGTCTTAATTAAATATATTTGAGCTTAATTGATCTTGTATATATGATGATCGCATATGTGTAATACTTAAGATTCTAGATGATAGAGCAAAAGTGAAAGTTTAGGGTTTGTCTTAACATATTAAACTATAAAATTGAAACTATGAAAGTAGGCTTAACTTCTAAAGATGTTTAAAGATTGTTCATAAAGCTTAATGCATTATTATTGAATTTTGTGACCACGAGAGTATACATAATTTCAATAATAGTAGACTAAATATTACTTGAGAGAGAATATTGAGAAATTTAGGAAAATCCATCTTCAAGCATAACCCAATCTCAATTGAAATAATTCTCTTGATATATTTGTGGAATGGTGTTGTAGACAACTTGAATTCGATAAAAATCATTGTCATAAGAGTTTCTTTTATTTAATTTTAGTTTTGATTAATTATTTTTTTTTGCAATTTTAGTTTTTTATTTATTATTCTCTTATTATTTCACTTACTAGATAATAGAAAAATTAAAATTTTGTTGGTACTTATGTAAAACAATCCTTGTGGGAATGAACTTTACTTTCATTATATTATATTAAGCAATTTGTGCACTTGCAAGGGTTAGATATGCAACACTAGTTTGATATAATAATTCATGTTTAATTGTTGCAATTCACTGTGTGCTTAGTTGATTGCTCAATTTTAAATTTTATTGTGATTTGTTGCGCTTATATAGTTAAGTTATGAGTATTTATAACTTGATTATAGTATGGGACTTGTTCTTTTTATGAAAAGTAGGACAAACTGTTGATGGATAATTATTTTGAATCTATAAGATGCATAATTGTCATTAGTGTTCTTCAAACAAAATTAAAAACATTGGTGAAATGAAGTCTATGATGAGTGGGAATTTAGGTTATGGTTTTGTGCCCACATAGTAACACTTGTTTCTTCCTTTTTTTTTTTTCTTTTTTTTTTTTTTTTTTGTTTTGAGCTAGCCTATTTTGAGTCCACAAAGGAAAATAAAAGCTTCCTTTCTAGTAATTGGTTTGAAATTTTTTTGCTCTTGGTTTCTTTCAAGTAAACTTGGAATTTGCATCTCTTGATATAACAACATGCCAATGACATGAAGCCTAAACCTTCCTGTCTTGTTTCATTTTGGACTCCATACCCTACTTAAAATTAGGATTTATTATTATTATTAAAGTGTGGTGAAATGTGCATCATCATCCATGCGGCTTAGGGATAGCATTTATGAAGTGGAAAGAAGGGGATTGAGATTAAATCTAGGAATAGTGTTGCGTTACTAGCTTTTCATTTGATGCTTAAGATATCTTCAAAGTTGTGGATCCTACTTTTATGAGCAAAACTATAAGAAGAAGAGTTTTACTATTATTGTTTGTTTGATTTCTTTGTCTTTAAAGATTATAGAGCTTATGGGATTATAAAATTCTAAAGCCCCATTTATTTTAGTGATTTTCATCCCTCTTTCAGGATTTGTAAAGATCAATAAATGAAATTCTTCTAAGGAGTCTATCAAATACTATTAAGCCTAGGTGCTTAGTCTATATGTTATTTTCATTTATCATTTCTTCTGGCTTTGTCTTTCTATATTTTCTTTCTTCTAATGTTGTTGTGAGCGCCTTCGGGTTTTCATTTGAACAAGTGAAATATTGCTTGTGACTCCATTTTTTTATCGATCAATTAGGGCCTAGAGGATAAGGGTTTGGAATTGATAACAACCTCAAAATGTGGCATGTGACTAGATCAATGGGGGATGCTTAGGCCTCATGGAAATTTGAAGCCTTTTTATCCAAATGTTGGTCAAAGGGGGACTAAAGTGGGATAATACATTAGTATCATCTCTAAAAGATATGAAGATGCCACTCAACTTTTACCGGGACAAGAATCTGAACAAGGCAAAATATGAACCTAACTAAGTCATTTAGAAGGCCCAATTCACCTTCACCCCATTAAAGATTAGGTTTGAAAATTAGGTACAACTTGGGCGAAAGGTTAAGTGCCCCCAAACCACTCAAATATTAGGAACCAACCTTCGAGCATCTTTGGCTCACTTTTACCATTTTAATGATGTTGTTTATTATTCTGGTTAATGCCCTTAAGCATGTTCCTAACTCAATCTAATTAGCCAAACCAAAGTGTCATCATAATCAAAGCTATAAGGGGATAAGGGTCATGCATCATGTTACGGGAAGTCATGCCAATCTATCAACTATATAGTTAATCTCAAGGGGAAGAGAATCAAACAATATGGCATAGGGGATCATGCATATCCATCAACCACATCATGCATAATCTTTCCAAATAATGACCATTAAGGTCATCATTGATAACCTAACTCAAGTAAGCACTTATATCCAAGAAAACACACAAGCTAGTAGCTATAATGAGGACAATAATACCAAAATGGAGGAAACAAGACTCAAGCAAAAATCTTACCATGCCTTTAAGTTAAGGAACCTAAACATATTTCCAAGTCCACAATTGTAAAGATCTCAACATAACATAAATCACATTGCAACAATAATAACAATGAATAAGGCAAAACTCATGAATAATGAAATCATTGAAATCATGAACGTGGCACAAAATGAAAGTGCAATTTGGAGGATCTTAGGCTTCATTTGTTTCATGGAAAATAACTTCTCTGAGGAAAATATTTTATAAGGAAAATGTTTTATGAGGAAAATATTTTTGAATAACATATTTTCTGGTATTTGAAACACAATATAAAAAAATATTAATTTTCGTTTAGTTTACAAGATTATGACAAAATTTAGACCATAAATGTTTTATATTTATATTATTTATTTAATATAAAGAAAAAAATACATTAAAAATGAAATTTTTTTATTGGTCCCACCTCTAGTCAACGATGACCAATGACAGGTGTCAGTAGTTAAGGATGACTAATGATAATAAATACATGTATTTATGTGAGTTATTTTTCTTTTGGATGAGTTTGCTAAAGTCTGAAAAATGACTTAGTTTTCCCTTTGACCAAGTAAATATTTTTTGTTGACCAATTTTCCTAGATGCACCAAATAAAGGAAAATGCAGAAAATATTTTTCTGGAAAATATTTTCCCTGAAACAAATGGAGCTTTATAGTCCTAAGACAAGAATCATGACACATGGGATCCTTGGGTTATTGAACCATCTTCCATATTATTCTCCAAAAGAGCCAAAGCCTCTCTAAACACACCATTAGCCATAAAGAGGGCTAAGATGTCCACAAACTCAATGAAAACTGATAAGGCCAACATGCAAAAGACCTTTTGTGTGAGATATAACATGCTAAAGGTAATTAAGGTTGAACCTTTCTCCCACAAAGAACCACAGGATCACCTAAGTAGGAAGAGAAAAGAAAAAAAAAAAGTAAACTAAATCATTATCCCTTGAGGGATTATAAGCTCTTAAGATCATAGGGACTCAAGATCCCTCTCTTAATCATGGCTAAAATCACATAAAAAAAAAAATAAATTGTTCAAGATAGGATAAGAAGATCAAACATAAATGCAATGAAAACTTTAATGTTCCACTTAAAAAAACAAGTTGAGACCTTGATTGTAGTCCTTAGTTTTTGGTGGAATCAAGGTCATAGTCAATGAGGACTACCTTATATTTTATCATTTGGGCTCCCAAGAGGTCCAAGATAACCAAAAAGAAATAAGTAATCCAGGTAGAAGGAAGGAACATTTTCACAATATGTTCTCAGGAAAACCAGATTGTATAGACCAACTGGTGGTCTGTATAACCCACTTGGAAATTTATACAGACCACAAAAGAGGTATGTACAAACTTCCTTATCCTAATTTTTGAAAGGCAAAGAAGAAAAAGAAGGGAGAGAAGAACAAGGTTTAGGATGCTTCTTGATGCCTTTTTTTCTATATTTAAAGATGTTTGTGAGGAGATTTTAATAAAGTTTAGTTAAGGTTGTCCAAGTGTCTCTTTTCTCTTCAAGTGGTGTGACACTTATAGAGGAAAAATGGTGCATCATAGTTTGGAATGGTTCTGGTTACATGACACTTATGTCCTACTACAGACAGTTAGTTGTACAACCCACTAGGTTGGCTGCACAACCATGTACTTTACAGGGGATATGATTCTAGAATCTTTTGTTAGTTAGAGTTTATGGCTTGGTTGTGAAGCCAATTATGCAGCTAAATGATTGGTTGTACAACTCACTAAATCAAGCTTTTGGCCTTATGGGCTTGGGCTAGGTGTTGGGACTCAATCCAAGACTTCCTAAGACCTTTACTCTTCTTCCAATTATGATTCCCCTTGACTTACATCCTAGGGCTTAGAATCTGGTACTCACAATTATCATTTGCGTTGTTTTATGGTGGGTCAGTTTCCATAGGTGTATAACAATACATATGTGCTCCATCTTCAGTCTCTCTTAGATATTCCAATGATCCAAGTTAGAAGGTAGGCTGACATTTGGATGGAATTGAGGATAAAAATGAATGGAGAATGATTGTTATTGAGAATAAAAGTAGCTGCCAATAATTAACAATAATTACATAAGAAATATCATATGGTAATCTACTTACAGATGATTCAAAATCTAAAATAATTAGATACTTCTCGTCTTTTTGTTGAAAGAAATTTGACATTTATATCTTTAGCATGCGATTGATTTCTTACTCAACTTCTTGGCTAGAGAGATAAATCCATCTTCTTTTGGTAGATAATTCAAATGAAGTAATGACTTTGGCATGTTCTTCATCTGATTTTATGTTTTCATGTTTGAGATATTAATGGAGTTATATTTTTGGTTTCTTTTATTTTCCATGATGTAAAGAAAAGTTGAAGATAAAAATGGTTAATTAGTGATATTAATGTAATAGTATATAAATGCCCACTTTACCTCAATATTCATAATAGATTTATTAAATACTATATTAATTTCAAAGTAAAAAAGTTAGACTATTTATTATATTTATTGATATTTATGTAGTAATTAAACAATGATATTATAGATAATTACTATTTAAACTAATAATCAAAAAAGAAAAATACACTATAACGTGAAACAATAGAAAAAGAAAAAAAGAATTATCAAAATGAAACGAAAGGTGTGTGTATGTATGTGTGTGTCTATACATACATATATATATATATATATATATATATATATATATATATATATATATATATATAATTAAAAATATAAAAATATAATATGATAAAATGATGAAAATATTTTTAATATTTAAAATTTGATCAAAATTATATAATTTTTAAATAATTTTAAATTTATAGTAAATGATGTAATTTTAAGTTTAACCGATTTAATCTGATTTTTTATTTTAATTGATTTTTCTAATTTTAACTAATTTCTTGCTAATTAAATTTTAATATTGAACCGAATCAAATTATCAATCAATTTTTTATTTTATCGGTCTAATCGATCATTCCAATTATAAAAACATTGAAAATTATAATGACATATCAGTTTTGATACTAGTAATGAAACACTTCATTCATATTTTAAAGATATTACTAATTAATTTTTCTAAGTGTATTACAACCGTATGAGATGAGTTCTTAAGACCGAATGAAAAGATATTTAATCTTAATTAATGCATAAACTGACCCACAATTATGCAGATTGCATATTACCAAAATAAAATAATTAATTATCTAAACAGATACTTTCCATTGGACTAAATGCCAAACTAAAACATTCCCAAATTATACATATTCACATAAGCCTATTTTCTTATTCACAAAATAAAAATATTTGTAAAAACTCAAAAGAAAAAGTAAAATAAATATGATGTCTACTTAGCAATTAACTTTGACTCACATATAATTGTAAAAATCAGAGCGAAGCATTGAGGTCAATCCTAGGCTTCTTCAATGGCAATGGAGTTGGAACAATGGAATTGCAGCGAGGGCATATAGGGTTTGTCTTCAATAACATCACGTACATTAAGCAACCAGGGCACCCAGCAGCAAACATCCCTTTCTTTTCATCTTGACCACTACTACCTTCTTCTTCTTTTTCATTTCCATGTTCAGCATGTGGCGTTCTTAAGAAGCGCTTCTTGATGGTTTCTTCTTTCCCCGCTCTCTCCAATGCAGATTTCACCTTATCAAGAGTGCAAACGCTTTGGCAATATTGGGTGGAATTAGAATTAGGAATAAGCTGCAACGGCAGGTGGCAGTTATCTTCCAAGAATTTCAATGGTGGATTAATACTGTTGGAAACAGGAAGAAGCTCTGTGACTTGTGCTGTTACAAATGATGACGACGATAATAGTGAGTTTGGAGAGGTGCAACCAAACCTCTGTGCGTACGCCATCCCTGTCTGCAAGCAAATCTCAATTTAAATTAACTCTCAACAAAAAGTTGTTTATCCATTAATACTATAAAGTTCCATTAATACGAGTAGTTAATGCCAACAACGTTGAAAATATTTATTATAAAATATATAATTAAATAAACAATATTTATATTTTAAAATAGATAACATGTAAAAGTCATTTATTTATTTTATTTTTATAATTATATCTTTTGTTATTTCTTTTTAATAATTATTTATTTTCATTTATAATTACTTAATTAGTTTCACACGGCAATAATTATTATCATTTATGTGTTTAATACATAGCTTGACAATTAACATAATTTTATCTGAAATATATTTTAAAATTATAATTAATTATCTATTATTTTAATAGGAATATAACATTACATAACACATGATTTTATATCATTTGAATTTATTTTTCAATTTCAAATTATTAAGTGCATTTATTTTTTTAATTATATCGATCATATTTATTCTTTTTCCCCTTTGACTTGACTGCTGAACTACCACCTCCCCCCTAGCAAATACACCTTATTTTTTTGAGCCATCAATTGAACCATTAGTATTTAATCTCTTTCTGTAATCTTCAACAAGAGAAAAGACATATTTTTATTTTAGTAATGGTCAAGTGACGTGTGACCATTTACTAATAAACCATTGGAATTTGGACAATAAAATATTTTTTCTTTTTTTCAAATATAATGGTGGGAGTCAAATGGCCTATATCAAAAAAAAAAAAAAAAAAAGAACAAAATGATAAAAAAAGAGGCATATATGGGTTAAATGTTAAATTGTGATGACAATTGAGTAAAACAACAACAATATTACAAGCAAAACAGAGAATAAAGATATCTCCTAAAAAAATACAGGCAGAAATCCTAAAAGAAAAGGAACAAATTTAAATTAATTAATCTCGTATCAAATAGAATGGAGATACCGGATGTTCTATAAAAAAAAAATTAAAACGATTATATCTATTGGCAGAGTCAGAACATACGTTTTGTTGCTAGTAGATGATGTTTTTTTTTTTTTACATGAATTACAGAGATGGAGGGGGGTTTCAACTCGAAACCCAAAGGTTTCCCAAGCGAATAAACAATCAACCCACTGTGTGCTGATAAATTAGCTGATAAACCTATTTCAAACTAATTATTTGATTAAAAAAATCAACATAGTAATTGTTGATAATGAGAAGTGGAGATTGCATATTCAACTACCACAAAAAGAAAATAATGGAAAGAATAGAACTGGAAAAGCACCTTCAAATCAAGAGAGCTCTCCCAGGCTTTTGGGAGGTGTAAATCAAGATCCAGATTTGTGTTGCTAACTTGAGACAAGGCCCCAAGAAAGTCCCTTGTAGTGAGAATCTCTGAATTCCCAGTTGCCTTCACCATTGTTGAACTCACATCTGCTGCCATTCCGCTCCTATAATTCGTCACTTATCTCTTCTCCTTTCTATGTTAACAGAGAGAAAGAGATGAGAGAGGTGAAGCTCATATAATTTTGAAGAAGGTCATTTTATATTTTAAGAGCCAGAAGGCAATTGCATTGGAATGACTTTTAGAGTTGTTGAATGAAACAAGCAAAGTCCCTTGGCAACCCCTTACAATGACACTATTTAGACTCCTGATATTTGTGTTATTACAATGTCACCCATACGTTACTCTATCACCATGAAATACTAGGAAAATTTATTTTAAGAGTTACCAAATCATCATCAAAATTTTATTATAATTATTAAATATCGGTTATTATTCAATTAAATTATTTCAATATGATTATTGTTTGCATTAATATAGTTAAATTAAACTAACATTCTCAAGTCCCTATTCTGCTAAACAGTAATCAATATTAATATATTTATTTCATAATTATATAAAATTAAAATTTTATTACCATAATTTTATTATTTATTTGTAAGTGTTGTGAAATCCAAAACCATCAATTTGATCGAATTATATTAATTAAAATAACAATAATATTTAAATAATTTAATTAAATAAAATTAATCTTTAATTAATTACTCTAAAATATTTTATTCTCACAAATTAATTTTAATAATGATTTAATGACTACTGAAATAAATTACTCCAAAATATTTTATGTCCATGAATTAATTTGATTTGGATAGATAGTATTAAAGCATGTGTAAAATTATTGTTGCAAAAATCTAATGTTGTTATTAAATAATAAGATTTTTAAATTTTGAAAAAATATTTTACCACTCATAAAAATAAGTTAGTTACACTGTAAACCTAATTTAATAGCTATTATCAAAATTTTAAATATCATTTATAATAAATTACTGTCATTAATTTTTTTACTTTAATTTATAATAAATTACTACCACTCATTTTATATTTTTAATTTATATATTTAATAAATATGTTGAAATTCTAAAGTCATTTTATTTTAATATATTATTTTTATTATCACTATCTTATCAATAATATTAAAAGTATTATATTATAAAATATTCATACTTGATAAAATAAAAAATATTAATAGAGATGTTTTAATAATAAAGTGATAAAACTATAAAAAATAATTTTAATTGATTAATTTTTTTCATTTATATATAAAAATTTTTTATCAAATATTTTGAAATGAAGTATATGTATATCAAGATTTTCAAATTAAATTATCATTTTAAAATTAATTTTCTTAGCTCTTTCACACGAGAATCATACATATCCAGTTATTTCTGATCTTATCGGAAGATCATTTAATTACCATATATAACGTAGATAGGGGAGTAAATGATGGAGGAATGAAGTAGAGGATTCAAAAAAGCCTTCCATTAATTAATGCGGAGTTAATGGCGGTGGGGGCGTACATACAATCACTACAAAGGTCTTGGTTTCAATCACATGAATATAAAATAATGAACAAATTGCAGAGCTCTCATTAATGTCGTGCATTTATTGCTTTTTGTATTCTTTAGTTTTAAGACTTTTAAAGCCTTCCGTCTTCATTATTAGGTTACCTGGTTGGCCAAATGCATTTTTCAAGCTCATTAAAGTGCGCGTGCCTCTACGCTCTTCATATGCTTATTCCCTGCCATGCTCACCCTAACACTATCATCACGTTGAGTATAAATAAATTTTATAAAATTATTTATAAATTTATATTTTGTATATTTAGTATAAATTAAAATTTATTTAAAATTATATTTTATTAAATTCTTAAAATTAGTTATAACTAAATCGAATTCTATAAAATTTAATAAAATTTATAAATAAATTTTAAAGTTTTAAAATTTTTTTATTATGATAAGAATATCCTTAATTATTTTTTTCACTTTTTTCTCTTTTTATTCTCTCTTTGTCTATGTTTCTTTCTTATTTTTTTCACATTTGTAAAAATTAAAAAACACTACATTTTTATAAAATAAAATATTTTATTAAATTCTACACTTAAACTAAATATAAATTTATTTGAAATTAATTTTACTTTTATTTTTTAATGTGCCAAATATATACATTCATTTTGCTAATAAATTTTATGTTGACCCTTGTGTACCAAAAAGAAAGGTTGAATTGGTGAGCAATTTTAATTTTGGAAGAAAGGTTAATTAAGCAAATGTAAAAGGAAGTAGAAGAAAAATAGAATACATAAAGATTTACAATAGTTCTGGTATTAGCTAACCATATATCCACTCTCTAATTACTCTAATTGAGTGTTCCACTAATTCTTAATGGTGTTTTCAAGCTCACGCTAAACTTTATAACTTGTGTTTTGCAAAGACTCACATACAACTTTACAAGTGTTTTCCAAGGCTAACACTTAAACCTATACAAGTGTTTTCGATTGGCTCACTCCCAAACCCAAAAAGTGTTTAAAACTCACATCAAACTTCTTACAACTCAATAACAAAGAGTAAAGAAGAGAGAGAAAATTGAGAAACAAATTTGCGAAAATTTTGCCTTAGTAAATGATATTCTCATCTATTTATGTTCATTTGGAGGAGTATTTCTAGGTTACTCCCACCAAAAAGACGTTAGAGACAAAACTATCTTATAATCTCCAAAGTTAGTGGTAAAATTCAGTATTAAATACTTGTCCATCAAATGATGTAGTTGAGATAAGAAATTCGCAGTCGCGACTCAAGTTTCGCTCTAAATTTTACTTTTTTGTGGTCAAGATCTTCAATTGTGTCTAACGGTTACACGTGTTATTTCTGCATTGGCTCATCTAAAAAATGTAGTCGTTTGAGTCTTCTAAGTGCAATTAAAGATTGCAGCCGCTATTCCTATCTCTCGAGCACTACCATGGTCATGCTGGTGAACTTGGGCAATACTACCCATCATGAATCCAACTAGAGTCTTGTAGTGATGTAGCTCGAAAGGTCATGGTCGCTATAAGGAGGGTCATTATTGTAATTTTTATTTTATTAGCAATTTTTAAGACACATGGCTTCGTCTGGCTGGTTCCATGAATCCTTCCAAATTCTTTTGATAGTCGTGGTTGCTAAAGGTGTTACGACTGAGACCACAAACTCAACCATCCAAAATGTGTCCTGCTTCGATTGGAATAACGATCGCTATTTACTTGTATCAAGCACGATTTATGAGTACACCTTAAATATTGGTTCCATTCAACTTCCAATGAAATGACAACTTTATTTCTACAATCATCATACTTAGAGAAGATAATTAGAGTCTTTTCAATCTATGTTATCAAGATCAAAAGAGAGTCTTGACATAGGTTTGACCAATCTAGTCCAATAATCTTCCCCTTTTTGATTTTGACAACCTAGATTGAATTTGCAAAGAATAAAAGTTGCACATAAAGTGTGTGAATGACATTATTTAGAATATAGAAAGCTTAGATTGAATTAAAGCTCTCACTTAAGATATGTTCCCCCTATGTTACTTAAAATTTCAATTTGACCTTTGATTATTAAATAACCAATCATATCCATGCCATGATCCATAATTTGATTTAACCAAGGCATTGCATATTCACATATTCACACCTTCACCCCCTTTGTCAAGATAAAAAAAAAAGGAGGGGGAGGGGGAGGAACAAGGTTCAATCACAAAAGGCAACTATAATAATAAGGTTGATTAAAATAATTGTAAATGCAATTAGCTGAGAATTAAAGTGGAATATAAAGAGAATTTTTATAAAAAGAGAAACATTAACAAACTTACATGAATGAACACATTAAAAACCTCACACATACATAGGTGCGTGATCACAACACAAATGGGCCAAAGTGTAGATAATAAAAAAAAAAAAGAAAAAAAAACTAGAAATGTGGAGACATGTCATCATCATCATCAAGATCATCCTCAGTGTCTTCTTATTCTTCATCAATGCCTTGATGTTGTGGCTCTTTTTCTTAAGGTGTCTCTTCTTCCTCTTCATTAGTAGAGAATGCAAAATCATCACTCCTTAAGACCAAGATAGTGTTGAATCTCTATGATATCTCCATGGAGATGTTGAAGAAAATTGAGTCTTTTAAAGACTTTCTTCGACATCTTGGAGATCTTTCTAAGAGAGAAGGTATTAGAAGGTCTAAAAGAGGAGGAGGAAATTGAATCTTTCTGTTTACCTTTGAAATCTCAAGGGAGTTCTTCTTAAGGCACGATTACTTAACCTTCTTTAATCAAAAGTCTTTTTCGTTTAAAGGCTTGAGACACCTCTTATTGAATAAGACATTGGAAGCCTAGCAAATATTGATAAGTATTTGGCTTTATTACATTGGCATTCAAAAGGTAGGTGAGATCAAGGAAGTTTTTGCTAGGATCATAAGTGATGGTGATATTTGCTTCAATATCATGGGTTAATGCCCCAACATGCTTATAGATGGCAGTTATATATGAGGGGAGGAGAAATTGGCACTTGGCCTTTTAGCTCATATGCTGCAAATGATTTATAAAAAAATCTACCTATTTGGATGGGTTGATTTTGGAGAAGGCAGTAGAGAAATGAGAGGTCTTTTTATGAGACCTTTTTATTGCCATCTCCTCTTGCATTGATTGAGAAGGTGATGATGCAATGAAAAAGCCACACAGAAAAGGTTTTAATGTTTTTAATAATGGATTTTTTTGGGTCATTTCTTCTTTCAATTAAGATGGTTTGCCAAAAATAAAAAAAGATAAAATTGAAAGAAGTGAAGGTAGTAGGAGTATCTACTTCATTTTGAAAATTAAAATGAGAGCAAATTTCAAGGTAGGATATGGAGTATTCTTTGCCAAAGCAATAAAATTTAAGCCAAACATACCCGCTTTGTAGGAAAGATCTTTGCTAATGCTCATAGTACACATGAATTCTCATACGACATCTTTATAACTAGTTCTTCCCTATAGATGAAGGGAATCCATCCATGATTGTTAAGATATTTATTGATTTCCTCCTTTAAGCCAAGGGTGGTGAGAAGAAAAATTGAGGGATTCTTATTGGCTTGAATTTTTATTTACTTTAAATCAAGCTTTCTTTTCTTTTGTTACTCCTTTCATTTTATAGTCAGGCATGAGAGTTGTAGGAGGTGGGGACGAGGCTTAGGCTATGCCCTTGCCTTTTTCTGCTTGGTTAGCTTTTTAAGAGCCATAACATTTGAAGAATAAGTGAGGTAGGAAGAGGATTAGAGAGAGAGAGGTGGTTTGGGATGAGAGAAGAGGTAAAAAGTGGAGAGGGAAGAGTTTATAGGTTTGAATAAGTAGAAAAGAAGTAAAATATATGCATGATTTGATGGTTTGAAAAATTGAGTGTTTGAAGTTGATAGATTTTTTGAAAGTCGCATCCACGAAATATGTGTTGTGACCATGATTTACAAATTTTCTAAGTAATGGATAAGAATTCCATGGAAATGTGTAAAGTCATAGATCAAGGATTTTGAAATTTGAAAAATTTTATGGTAGTGGCTCTTTAGTCGCGAGCGTGATTAAACGAAGATCTCAAAGTGAAAATTGGCTTGAAGGTAGCAGTCAAGATAAAGTATTCCGATCGTGAATTAGAGGTAAATTTTAAAAAACATTTCAAAAGGATAGTTTAAGCAAGTGGCCTAAACCTAAAGTGATCAATTTGCTTTTATAATGAATAATTCAAGCAATTTGGCATTGAGTAGTACAATTGCATTATGAATTACCACATCTACAACATTAATCTAATAATTCATTGTTATAAGCAAATCTAGCACCAAATGCAAACATTCATTACACATGTACATAATGAAATTTATTTTCACCCTAGGGAGCTCCTATCTAGTATCCCAAGTTCCCTTTTGATGATGTTCATCATTTTTTCATTAATGGATTTAGTAAAAATATATGCAAATTGGTGATTGGTGTCAATAAATTCTAACACCACATTACTATTATGGATATGTTTTCTAAGAAAATGATGTCTAATATCAATATGCTTGCTTCTTAATGTTAAATGAGATTCTTGAAAAGATTTATTGCACTTGTGTTATCACATTTGATGGAAATGTGATCAATATCATTGCCATAATCTTTGAGTTATTGCTTCATCTAAAGAATTTTGGTGCAACAACAACCCACTGCCACATATTCTGCTTTGGCAGTAGATAAAGCAACCAAAACTTGCTTCTTACTAAACCAAGAAACTAAACCTTTTACCTATGAATTGATAAGTTCTGGAAGTGTTATTCTTATCCATCAAACTATTGACATAATCCTCATCAGAATATCAAAGAAGACAAAATGATGAATTCCTAGGATACCAAATTCCTAAATGTAATGTACCATGCAAATACTAAAGAATGCTTTTAACGACATTCAAATGAGATTCTTTAGGGCAATATTAGAATCTAGCACATCAGCGAACACTAAACATGATGTCGAGTCTATATGCCGCATGATAGAGAAGAGATGCAATCATACCTATTTCTTTTCATCAATGGGATTACCTGATTCATCTTTGTCTAGCTTTATAGTTGTACTCATTGGGGTTTTTGCTACTTTGCATCCATCCATGCCAACCTTTTGAGTAGATCATTTGTGTACTTAGCCTGGTTGATGAAGATGTCCTTTTTGGTTTGCTTGATTTGAAGACCAAGGATGAACTTGAGCTTACCCATCATGTTCATCTCAAACTCCTTAGTCATACATTTAGCAAATTCTTCACAAAGAGATTCATTAGTAGCACTAGATAAAATATCAACAACATATATTTGCACAATGAGTATATCCTTATTGTGCCTTTTCACAAATAAGTAGTATCAGCTTTTCCTTTTTTAAAATGATTTTGTAAAATAAATGAACTAAGCCTTTTATACCGAGCTCTTGGAGTTTGTTTTAAATCAAATAAGGCTTAACTCAATTTGAAAACATGATTTGGAAAAACATAAGACTCAAAACCCAGAGGTTGTTCGACATACATTTTCTCTTCAATGAAACTATTTAGAAATGCACTCTTCACATCCATTTGAAAAAACTTAAAATTCATATGGCAAGCAAATGCTAAAAGAATCCTAATGGCCTCTAATCTTGCTATGGGGTGAAGGTTTCATCATAATTAAGGCCTTTCTCTTAGTTGTATCTCTTAGCAACAAATCTAGCTTTATTTCCTGTTATGAAACCTTGCTGATCTAACTTATTCCTAAACACCCATTTGCGTCCCACAACTAGGTGTTCCTTAGGCCCTAGGAACAAGTTCCCAAACTTTATTTCTCTTAAATTGGTTGAGTTATAACAATCACCTAACTCTTATCATTAAGAGCCTCATCAATAGATTTTGGCTCAATTTGAGAAATAAAAGAAATATTATTATCTAAAGCATGTAATTGAGCTCTAATACTTACTCCCTTGGGTGTCTCACCAAGGATAAGATCTTTTAGGTGATTTTTGGAATATCTCCAATCCTTGGGGAATTTTTGAGCTTGGTTTTCGTTTGGTTATTATTGGTCTTGCACTTCTTCTTATATTGATTCAATGTCCTCAAATTCAATCACATTCTCCTTAAGCATAAGATTAAGTTTTAACTTTTCAAAGTCAACTACAAGATTGTTAACAAGAAAACCTTTCCCAAGATTAGACTCATCAAAAACAACATTCATGGACTATTCAACCACCAAAATCTTTTTGTTAAACACCTTATAGGCTTTGCTAGTGGTGTAATAGCCAAGAAAGATACCCTTATCGATTTTTGAGGCAAATTTTCCAAAGTTGTCCTTGGTATTAAGTATGTAGCCTTTGCATCCAAATACTTTAAGATATGAAACTTAGGTTTTCTTCCTTTCCATAACTCATAAGAAGTTGTATTTAGAATAGGTCTTTTGAAAACATAATTAGTAATATAACATGAAGTATTGATGGCTTCGACCCAAAAGTAATTTAGTAAAGAATACTTATTAAGGATAGTTCTAACTATCTCTACCAATGTTCAGTTTTTTCTTCCTGCAACACCATTTTATTGTGGTGTTCTAGGAGTAGAAAAATTATGAGAAATCTCATTCTCCAAACAATAATTTTCAAAAGATTCATTTTGAAATTCTTTTCCATTGTTGCTTTTAATAAAAGTAATGAAGTAACCTTTCTCATTTTAAACTCTTTTAGCAAAACTTTTGAAACCATCAAAAGTATCACTCTCATGAGTAAGGAAGGATATACAAGTGAATCTAGAGTACTCATCAACTAGGACAATTGCATAATGCTTTCCACTAAGATTAGAATTCTTAATGGGTCTAACCAAGTCCATATGAATGAGTTAAAGAGGCCTAAAAGTACTTACAACATTTGTTAGTTTGAAGGATGCTTGGTGTTACTTCCTTATTTAGCAAGACCCACATGTCTTTCCTTTGTGAACTTAAGCTTTGGAAGACCCCCTACTAACTCTCCTTTTGATAAACTTTGTAGAAGCTCTATGCTAGCATGTCCAAGTCTTCTATGCTAAAGCCAAGATTTATTGCTAATAAAAATAAGACACTTAAAGGATTGGTTAGCCAAATTGTCTAAGTTATTTAAGTAGGTATTGCCTCTCCATTCACCCTTAAAGATTATTTTCTTATCCACCAAGGTGGTAACTCGACATTCTCTAGGGTGAAAAGTGACTTTATTACCTTTCTCACATAATTGACTTATACTTAATAAATTATATTTCAATCCTTCAATTAGAAGAATATTATTTATAAGAGAGCAACCTTTCTTACCAATAATTTTTATGCCAATTACCTTATCCTTGACATTGTTTCTAAATATGACATTGCCACGATCTTTTTCTTTGATGGATGTGGATAACTTTTTATTTTCAATCATATACTTTGAACATTCACTATCCACATGCGAATCATTGTCTTCTTGTATGGTTTCCAAGCATTCCTATAATACAAAAACAATTTACCTTTATTTAGGTACCCAAGCACAGTTGGGTCCTTATTGGTTAGGCTTAGAAGGATCCTCTAAGTTGAGATATGCCTTCCTAATGTAGCAAAAGACATTAAAAACATCCATACCTTATGTAATAGTGATATTAGAGTTTAGATTTACAAGTCTTTCTCCTATGCATGACTTTGGTATAAGTAGGAGGCCTTCTCATACCATGGTTATGAGAATGCAAGTAAGTGCATGAGTGATGAGGAACAGAAAAGAAGTTTTTGTATGTGTGCCTTTGAGCATGCCTCTTGGTATAAATGTATGCATGATTTGCTCTTTGAGGCTTAGCTCTTGAGCCCTAGGGAGCCTTTTGTTTGCCCTTAGGCATAGGTGGCTTAGTGCTAGGAGCACTTTTCTTTCCAATACCCTTAATACTAAAAGTTTAAGGTGTAGATGCTCTACTGAATGTAGGAGGAAAAGATGTAGGTGAGGAAGCTCCATTAAAGCCTAAACCATGTCTCATTAGGGGTAGTCTTTGAGATTTAATGAGAGTATCCAAATCTTTTATTGGCCCTAGTACATCAAGAATAAGGGGTTGAATTGGTGGGAGATTAAAAAATTTGGAGGGAAGGTTTGGTGTTTAGAGAATTGAAAAAATTAGAAGCAATAAAGATAAGATATTTATAGGGGTTCAGGTGTTAATAAACACTACTTCCACTCTCCAATTCTTCATAATTGGGTATATCACTCAACTAAAATAGATGTTTCCAAACTCACACATAACTTATACAATTGTGTTTTATGGCTCATACACAACCCTTACACTTTGTGTTTCTAGGCTCACACATAACCTCACTTAATTGTTTTGGATAAGCTCACACTTTAACCTTTATAAGAGTTTTGGAAGTTAGGCTAACTGTCAACCTAATTACAAAGGTATTTAATACTAACACTAAACAATCAAGAATTCACAAAGAATAAGAAGTTATGAAGCAAATTTGCAAGAGTTTCATTATAATAAATGAAATTCTCTTGCATTTACATCTATTTGGTGGAGTATTTATAGACAACATCCACTAAAGAAACATTACTAACAAACTATGGCTAAATCTCTAAGGTAAGTTAGGCAAATTTTGTATTAAATGCCTGTCAAACAAAAGTTGTGGTCATGACTGGCATTTCGCTGTCGCGATTTTCCAATTTGCTTTGGGATGACTAAAATCGTGGTAGAGAACCCCGATTTTTGTCTAATGTTAGTCCATGTGTCACTGTGTCATTGGTGCTCCAAAAAATATAGTCATTATGTTCCACTATCAAACTAAAAATCATGGTTGCGATTCATATCCTTCTTGAGCATGACTGAGATAGCGAATTCCTCTATTTGGTTAGGAGAAAACACTTTCTTTGGTTGCGGTCCCGATAGGTGTTTTGCCCTCACGAATTTTGATATTCCAATGGTTGTTTTGGACATTTGGCATGTTGTGGTTACAGACTTGGTTCCCTCCTTTTAGTTATGAAATTCGCAGTCGTGACATAGAATGTGAGTGCCACCGTGAATTCCTTTATGTGATAGTCAAGTTTCCCTTGGCTAGATCGTGGCTGTAATTTCCTCTGTAAATTCTTTTGGCCTAATTTCATCCATCCTTTTTGCAAGGTTGTGGTGGTGAATTACAGGTTCCTGACGGCGAATTTGGATGTCTTCCTCAAAGTTAGAGATTTAGTCTTTCATCCAACTAACAATGAGAAACTAACTTATATACTACAAAAATAACACTTAAACAAAACAATAGTAGTAATCAATCTTCATTGTCAAGATAAAAAAAGGCCTATGACTTAGGTTTGACCAACCTAGTCCAACAATCTCCCATTTTTAAATTTTGACAACTTAGATTGATTTTACTTAAACAATGAATTGCATGAATGTTAAGTTGAGATGGTTAATAATTTTTTTTTAAAAAAACTTGTTAATCAATTAATCAAAGATTTATAAGATTGAAAAAAAAAAGCTTCATTACTATTTGCTCCTCTTTCAGTTATATCCCTTATGCATATTCTTTTACTATTGACCTTTCTCCTCCTTTGGCAAGATCAAAAAGAGGGTAAAGATTAGATATTGTACTAAGATGCATTGGTGTCAAGTGTATGAAGCATAACTTGAGATAGAACAATCTTAAAGAACAAATAAGTACAAGAACCAAATAAGAGGAATCACATAGCATATGAAGCAATCAATTGCAAAAGATAAAAAAATAACACATTTATTTATTAGAAACTATGGGATCACAACTTTTACATAAACAAAGAAACAAAGGAAAATTTCTAAAAACTAATAACAAACTAGAATGTCAGAGAACTATCATCTCTGAAATCATCATCTTCTTCATTTTCTCCTCCACCTTGAGTTTCTTCACCCTCTTTAACCTTTTCATCATTCTTTTCTTCAGGAGTGTCCTCCTAATCCTCAAAATCCGGGAGGCGGTAATGGGTGGCACCAACTTTCTCTTGAAGATCCACCAAATCACTATAGAGGTGGGAGAGTAGGAGAAATCTTTTCTTTATCATCCTCACCATCATGTCAAACTTCTTATTGATTGAGAAGAGAGAGCTTTTGGCTTTAGGTTTAGGTTGGGGACGTGGAATGGATTGAACACCCTCTTTAATGACTAGCCTCTTCCTTTTTGAGGTTTAGAAAGTCTTTAACTTCTTTGCCTCAAATGCACCCAAGGTATAAATGTATGAATCAAGGTGAATTGCCTTAGCATTAATAAGGTAGGGCAAGTTTAGAAAGTTATAGGATGGCAAAAATTTTTTAATGAGGAATTTTTCATTTTCCTCATTAAGAGCACCTGCATAATGGTAGATGGCAGTTACATGAGAGGGAAGAAGAAATTGGCTCTTTGGCTTTGTACTCATGTGAATTAATTGATCAACAAGATATCTGTCAGTTTGAATTGGTTTGTTTTTAGTCAAGTAGAAAAGGAAGGCTAGGTATTTTTGGGAGACCTTCTTATTACCATTTACATTAATAGAGAAGGTGATGATATGATGAAGTAGCCAATTGGGTAAGGTTCGTATATGTTTGGCTAGGGAGGTCTTTGGATCATGTTTGGTCTCGATAGAAATTTTGGACCAAAACTCCAAGTAAATGATGTCAAAAATAAAGATGATGAAAGGAATGTCATCCCCGACTTGAAGATTGAAAATATTTAAGAATTGCTCAAAGGTGATGAAAAATGGTTCCCCAAAGGCTATAAATATCAACCCATACTGACTTGTTCTTGATTCTGCTCTCCGACTCAAGGTTATGGTGCACATGAACTCTCGTACTATCTCCTCATAACTGGGCTTGTCACGGAAAATGAACTCATTCCACCCTAAATTTTAAAGATAGGCATAGATCTCATCCTTGATCCCAAATGACTCAGGGAGAAATACGAAGGGAATTTTGCTTGGTTGGATTATCTTGGAAGAGTTAGCCTTGTACTGATCCTTCTCTTCCTTAGTGACCCTTTTCATCATATGAAGGGTAGAAGGACCAAATGATTGAGATATTGCTTTTCCCTTTTCTACTTTAGAGATTTTCTTAAGGGCCACTGTAGATGGGAGAGAGTTTGAAGAAGGTTTTAAGAGTAAGAATGAAGAGAGATGAAGTGTGATTTAGCAAGTGTGAGGTAAAACACTATTTCAAGGGTTTAAATAGGCCAAGAAAGGGTGTGAAAATGATAACAAATGGTCCAAAATTCATTTAATGAGGGGTTACAAATGGTTGGCAGTCAAATCAATTAAACGCATGACAGTTACTCAAATTTACGATTTCTAATTACAAAATATCTAAGTAACGAATAAAAAAATCCTTAGAAACTGTCAAGGTCAACAGTCAAAACTTTTGATTTTTAAAGAAATTCACGATGGAGATTGAAAGTACCGACCGCAAATTGATGGTTTGACAGACATATGACAAGTACCTAAAAATCGTGACTGTGAATCAAGGAGTGGCAACCGCGAATTACAAGGCAAGAAAAGTAACTATGAAAAGATAAGATTGGACTTTCTAAGTTATGATCTACTTAATATATTGATGCTTAATTCATGCAAATTGACATAGAGAGGGACAATTGCATAAAAAATTAAGTCATCCAATAAAGTTTACCATACATACATTACATATAACAATTAGTCATTCAAGAATAATACACCACACAAAGAGTATTCCAAAGGATCCAAATTTCACTTCAGCAAGCTTCCATCAAGCATTCCCAACTCTCTCTTAATGAAGTTCATCCTTTTTTCATTGAGAGGTTTAGTGAAAATATCCATAAATTGATGATTATTGTTTATAAATCCAACACTACATTACCATTTTGGACATAATCTCCAATAAAATTATGCCTAATGTCTATATGTTTACTCCTAGAGTGTTAGATGGAATTCTTTGAAAGATTTATTGCCTTAGTGTTGTCATATTTGATGGGAATGTGATCAACAAATTTGCCATAATCCTTTAATTATTGTTTCATCTAAAGAACTTAGGTGCAATAATAACCCACAACTACATATTCTGCTTCGATGATGGATAGGGCTACCAAAACTTACTTCTTACTAAAATAAGACACTAAGCAATCTCCTATGAATTAGCAAGTTCTTGAAGTGCTCTTTTTATCTAGAAGACTATCGATATAATCTGCATCTGAATAACCTGTAAGGCTAAATGAAGAGTCTCTAGGATACCATAAACCTAGATGCAATATGCCATGTAAATATTTGAAAATCATTTTAACAACATTAAAATGAGATTTTTAAGGGCAAGATTGAAATCTAGCACACATGCATACACTAAACATTATATCGAGTCTAAAAGCAATAAGATTGAGTATAAAACCAATCATACCTTGATATCTCTTCTCATTAACTGACTTACCCGATTCATCCTTGTTTAATTTGATGGTAAAACTCATTAGTGTTTTTGTTGCCTTGCATCCTTCCATGCCAAATTACTTGAGTATATCCTTTGTGTACTTGGATTGGTTGATGAAAATCCCTTCTTTGATTTGCTTGATTTGTAGGCTAAGGAAGAATTTGAGCTCTCCCATCATGCTCATTTTAAATTCCCTAGTAACACACCTATCAAAATACAAAGTTTCATTAGTGGTACTACAAATGATATTATCAACATATATTTACACAATGAGTATATCATGATTGTGCCTTTTTACAAATAATGTCATGTCAACCTTTCCTTTTTCAAAATCATTTTGCAAAAGGAATGAACTAAGCCTTTCATATCAAGCTCTTAGAGCTTATTTCAAACCATACAAGGTTTTATTTAATTTGAAAACATGATTTGGAGAGATACGAGATTCAAAACCAGGAGGTTGTTCAACATAAACTTCCTCTTTAATGATACCATTTAAAAATACATTTTTAACATCCATTTTGAAAAGTTTGAAATTCATGTGACATGCATATGCTAAAAGAATCCTAGTGGCCTCTAATCTTGCTATGGGGGCATAGGTTTCATCATAGTCAATGTCTTCCTCTTGGTTGTATCCCTTAGAAACCAATCTAGCCTTGTTTCTAGTGATGAACCCTTGCTCATCTAACTTATTCCTAAACACCCATTTGTAACCTGCAATAGGGTGTTCCTTAGGCCTAGAAATAAGTTCCCATACATTATTTCTCTCAAATTGGTTGAGTTATTCCTACATGGCAATTACCCAACTCTCATCATCAAAAGCCTCATCAATAGATTTTAGCTCAAGTTGAGAAACAAATGCAAGATTATTATCTAAAGAATTTAGTTGAGATATAGTACTTACACCCTTAGATGTATCACTAATAATTAAGTCCTTTGGGTGATGTTGGAGAATCTCCAATCCTTGGGAAGCTCTTGATTTGGGATTTCTACTTCTTGATGTTGAGGTTCCACTTCTTCTCTTGATGACTTGCCTTCATCATGGTCTTTATCCACCTCTCTTGTGGTTAACTCCAATTCTAATTTCTCAAAGTCACCTACTAGATTATCAATAAGAGAACCTTTCCTAAGATTAAGTTTACTAGATTCATCAAACACAATATTCATAGACTATTCAATAACCATAAAACTCTTATTAAAAATTCTATAGGCTTTACTAGTGATGGAATAACCTAGGAGAATACCTTCATTTGTTTTTAAATCAAAAATTTCAAGATTATCCTTGGCATTTAAGATATAACACTTGCATCCAAATGCTCTTAGGCATGACAACTTAGGTTTTCTACCATTCCAAAGCTCATATGAGGTTTTATTAATAATGGGTCTTTTAAAAACACGATTTGCAATATAACATGAAGCATTAATAGCTTCAACTCAAAAGTAATTAGGCAATGAATACTCATTAAGCATAGTTCTAGCCATATCTACTAGTGTCCTATTTTTCCTCTCTACAACACCATTTTGTTGTGGTGTTCTAGGAGTTGAAAAGTTATGAAAAATCTCATTCTCTAAGTAATAAGATTTAAAAGATTCATTTTGAAATTCTTTTTCATGTCACTTGTTATAAAAAAAAATGAAGTAACCCTTTTCATTTTGAAATTTTTTTTACAAAACTTTTAAGAGCATAAAAAAATATCATGCTTATGAGCTATAAAGGATATCCAAGTAAACCTAGAGTAGTCATTAATTAGGACAAGTGCACAAAATTTTCCACCTAAATTAGCACTTCTGGTAGGTCCTATTAAGTCCATATGGATAAGTTGAAGAGGTCTAGATGTACTTACAACATTCTTTGCTTTGAAAGAAGATTGATGTTGCTTTCCTATTTGGCATGCTTCACATGTCTTGTCTTTAGAGAACTTTAGCGTAGGGAGACCTTCCACTAGCTTTCCTTTTGATAGACTTTGTAGGAGCTCCATGCTAGCATGTCCAAGTCTTCTATGCCAAAGCCAAGCTTCATTGCTAAGTGACACAAGACACTTGAAAGATTGGTTAGCCAAATTGTCTAAGTCAATTAGGTAGGTATTGCCCTTTCTTTCATCATTGAAGACTACCTTTTTATCCATTAAGGTGGTAACTCAACATTCTCTAGGGTCAAAGGTGACTTTATTACCCTTATCACATAATTAATTGACACTAAGCAAGTTATGCTGCAATCCATCAATAAGTAAAACATCATCAATGAGAGAACAACCATTCTTATCGATGGTGCCAATGCCAATTACGTTACCCTTGACATTATTTCTAAATGTGAAATTGCCACCCTTCTTCTCTTTTAAGGCTATGAATAGCTCCTTGTTGCCCGTCATGTGATTTGAGCATCCATTATCCACATGCCAATCATTTGCTTTATTTGTGGTTAGTAAATAATCCTACATAACACAAATAAATCATTTTTGTTTTGGTACCCAAGCATATTTGTGTCTTAAGGGGTTAGGTCTACAAGGAACCTCCAATTTAAAGTGTGCCTTCCTAATATAACAATGAATGTTGATGTGACTAAACTTCATGCAATAGTGGCATTAGAGTTTAGACTTATGATGCGTCCTCCTATTCATAGCCTTGGTAGGAGTGGGAGTTTTTCTCATACCAATATGGTGTGAATGTGAGCATGAGCATAAATAGATGGGTGTAGAAGTGAATTTTTTATGTGTTTTTGGGTGAGCATGCCTCTTGGTGTAAATAAAAGCATGCTTTGTCTTTTTAGAGATAGGCTATGAGCCTTAAGGTGCCTTATCTTTGCCTTTGGGCAATGGTGGCTTAGTGTTTGGAGCACTTTTCCTACCAACTACCTCAATGCTAAATGTTTGAGGTGTTAAGGCTTTAATGAAGGATATATGTGATGGTGTAGATGAGGAGGCTCCATTGAAGCTTAGGCCATGTCTCACTAAAGGAGGTCTTTGAGATATAATAAGTGTATCCAAAACTTCCTTTCCCTCATGAAACTTAGAAATAAAATTTCTAAGCTTAATGACTTCACCCTTTAAAGAGTCATCTTCCTTTCTCAAGGAATTTAGAGATAAAAATGATTTTGAAAGACTTTCAATAGATTTTTTGAGTTTTTCATTTGAAGTCCTCAATTCAATTATAAGATTGTTCAAGGATTTAAATTCATCCTTTAACTTGGAACATTTTTTCTTACAAGATTTCATTTGTGACTTGCGTTTATCACATCTGAAGGTGAGAGATTCTAAAAGGTCATCATCTACATGATCTAACTCATCATATTCTTCATAAGAGTGGGGAGAAGAACTTACCTCATTTGATGAATCATCTTATGCCATGAAGCATAAGTTTGCAACTTCCTCTTCTTCATCCTCCTCACTTGAGCGGTCATCCCAAGTGACTTTAAAGCTTTTCCTCTTTTTTTTGTCCCCTTGCTTCTTCTTCTTCTTCTTCTTCTTCTTCTTCTTCTTCTTCAATTTAGGGTAGTCATACTTGATGTGGCCTTGTTTGTAACATTTATAGCATGTAACATCACCCAATCTTTCCTTAAGGTTTGGAGTTGCTTTCTTGAAGCTTCTTTTTTCTTTTCTTCTCTTTATCAACCCTTTTGTTCTTCTTGAAAGCATGGCCAACTCCTCCTCCTTTTTGTCACTTTCTTTTTCACTCAAGGTCACCTCAACTTCCTTTTCCATGAATGAAGATTTGAGTGCTAAGGTTCTTCTTTTTAGTTTTTCTAATTTGTCTCTTTGTCTTATCATCCTCTTCATTTCTCTATCCTTCTTTAAGGCTAGCTCATGATTTAGAAGCTTGCCTATTAGAACATCGATTGGCACCTTCCTAATCTTTGAATTTGACTCTTAGATGCTGCAAACCCTGGCACCAAACTTTTCGAAAGGTAAAGATTTAGGGATGTTTAAATTTACCTCATGATTGGTGAAAATTCTTCTAAATTTCTTCATGTTTGTGACAATTGCAAGGAGCCTATACATCATATCCATGATGCTTTCATTCTCCTTTATCATAAACAACTCCCATTCAGTCACATACATTTCAAGCCTCTAGACTTCACCAAAGTAGTGCCTTCATGGTAGTTTTACAAGGCCTTCTAAATCTCATGAGCTGTGAGGCAATGTTGGACCATTTTAATGTCTTCTCTTGAGAGAAAACTTAGAAGGATTGCCATAGCTCTCTTGTTTTTTCCGTTAGATCTCCTATGAGCTTTAACCCACTCTTCTCTTAGGATCAATTCTTCATTTTCACCTACCACCTTAGTAGGTGGCTTCCACTCTTTAGCTACAACGTCCCAAAGATCCACCACATTGCTATGTAAATAAATATCCATCCTATACTTCTAATAAGTATAGTCGGATTCATCAAAATAAGGCTTGATCCACCACATTGCTATGTAAATAAATTTCCATCCTATACTTCTAATAAGTATAGTCAGATCCATCAAAATAAGGATTGAGACGGGTGTGGATTCCTTCATGTGCCATAATATTTTCTTATGTAATTAGGCTTTGAAATGAGATAAAGCTCTGGTACCACTTGTTGGCCAAGTGTACCGAGAAGGGGGATTGAATTGGTGGGAGATTAAAAAAATTTGAAAGGAAGGTTAGGTGTTTTGAGAATTATGAAGAAGTAAAAACAATAAAGATAAGATATTTATAGTGGTTTGGGTGTTAACAAACCCTACTTCCACTCTTCAATTCTTCATAATTGGGTATTTTAATGAACTAAAATTTGTGTTTCCAAGCTCACACCTAACTTATACAATTGTGTTTTATGTCTCACACACAACCCTTACACTTTATGTTTCTGGGACCTCACTTAAGTGTTTTTGACAGGCTCACACTTTAACCTTTATAAGAGTTTTGGAAGTTAGGCTAACTGTCAACCTAATTACAAAGGTGTTTAATGCTAACACCAAACAATCAAAATTCACAAAGAATAAGAAGTTATGAAGCAAATTTATAAGAGTTTCATTACAATAAATGAAATTCTCTTGCATTTACATCTATTTGGTGGAGTATTTATAGGCAACATCCACCAAAGAGACATTACTAATAAACTATGCCTAAATCTCTAAGGTAAGCTAAACTGATTTTGCATTGAATGTCTGTCAGACAGAAGTCACATCGTGAGTGGCATTTCTCGGTCACAATTTTCCAATTTACACAGGGATGACTAAAATCATGATAGAGAATCGCATTTTGTGTCTAAGAGCTAGTCCACGTGTCACTGTGCTATTTTTACTTCAAAAAATATAGCTATTGTGTTCCATTGTCCAACCAAAAATCATAGTTGCAATTGATATCCTTCTTATGCGTGATTAAGACTGTGAATTTCTCTATTTGGTGAGGAGAAAACACTTTCTTTAGTTACAGTAGTGTAGGTGCTTCTCCCTCACAAATTTTGATATTCTAACGGTTGCTTTGGACACTTGACATTCTGTGGTTGCAGATTTGGTTCCCTCATTTTAGCTATAAAATTCACGGTCGTGACATACAATACGAATGCCTTTATGAATTCCTCTATGTGACAGTTAAGTTTCCCTTGGCTAGATCATAACTGTGATTTCCTCTTCAAATTCTTCTAGCCTAATTTCATCCATCCTTTTTGCAAGACCGAATTACAGCTTCCTAAATGCGAATTTGGATATCTTCCTCAAGTTAGAGATTTAGTCTTCCATCTAACTTCTAGGGAAAAACTAACTTATATACTGCAAAAACAACACTTAAACAAAGCATTAGTAATAATCAATCTTCATTGTCAAGATCAAAAGAGGCCTATAACTTAGGTTTGCCAAACTTAGTCAAATAACTTCTTTCCCTTTGTCAAATCTTGAGACAGAATTCCTAAGCTCAATAACTTTACCTCTTAAAATGTCATTTTCTTTTCTTAGAGAATCAAGAGACGATGAAGACTTAGAAAGATTATATAAAGATTTTTTGAGTTCTTCATTAGAAGTCCTTAAGTCACTCACACGATCATTATCCTCAAGTTTTAAACACTTTTTCATGTAAGTTTTCTCTTGAGATTTGTATTTATCACATCTCAAGGTTAGAGCTTTATGAAGCTCATCATCCATAACATCTAAGTCCTTATAATCATGACAAGAATGTGAAGAAGTACTTACCTTATTTGAAGAGTCCTCTTGTACCATAAAGCATAGGTTAGTAACTTCCTCATCTTCCTCTTCCTAACTTGTGCTATCATCCCAAGTAGCCTTAAAGCTCTTCTTCTTTTCTTATCCCACTTTTCCTTATTCGTTAATTTTGGGCAATCAAATTTGATGTGTCCTTGCTTCCCACACTCAAGGCAAAGTCACATCATTCTTCTTTTCTTTGAAGTTTTGGGATGTTCTTTTGAAGTTTATTTTGTCTTTTCTTCTTCTTATGAGCTCCTTGGTTCTCCTTGAAAGTATTGCTAGCTCCTCTTCCATCTTCTCACTCTAATCACTATAACTAGAGATAACTTTTACCTCTTTAACTTTGTTTGAGGATTTGAGTGCTAAAGTCTTTTTTTCTACTTTTGTATTCTTGTCTCCTTGCCCTCTCATTTTCTTCATCACTTTATCTTTATTTAAAGCTAACTCATGAGTGAGTAGTCTACCAATAAGGACATCCATTTGCACTTTTCCAATTTCTGGATTGGATTCTTGTATGCTATAAACTTTAGCACCAAATTTCTCAAGAGGAAGAGATTTGATAATTTTAGTGTTTATCTCAGGGTTTATGAGAATTCTTCTAAACTTCTTCACGTTTGTGATATTGGAAAGGAGTTTATTTGTCATATTGGCAGTGCTTTCTTTTTCTTTCATCATGAAGAACTCCCATTCTATCACAAACATCTCCAATCTATATGATTTCACTAATATAGTGCCCTTATGGTAGTTCTTTAAAGTCTTCCATATTCCATAACCGATTATGTGATGTTATACTTTACCAATCTCCTCTCTTGATGAAGAACTAAGAGAATGATCATTGCTCTCTTGTTTTTGTCATTTGACTTTTTATGTGCTTCCACCGATTGTTTTCTTGGAATTAACTCTTCATTATCATCTGCCACTTTGGTTGGAGGCTTCCATTTTGTTACTGTAATATCTTATAAATCCACCATATCATTATCTAAATAGATCTTTTTTCTATACTTCCAATGAGTATAGCTAGATCCATCAAAGTAAGGCTTAAAATGACTGTGAATTCCTTCTTGTGCCATGAGACTAGGCTCTAATACCACTTTTTGGCCCCTATGTACTAAGAAGAGTGATTGAATTGGTGGACAATTTTAATTTTAGAAGAAAGGTTAATTAAGTAAATGTAAAAGGAATAGAAGAAGAATTGAGTACACACAAATTTATAGTGGTTCTAGTATTAACCAACCCTACATTTACTCCTCAATTTTTCTAATTGTGTGTTCCACTAATTACTAATGGTGTTTTTAAGCTTACACCTAACTTTACAACTTATGTTTTGTAAAGGCTCATACATAACCTTACTAGTGTTTCCCAAGGCTAACATTTAAACCTATACATGAGGTTTTGATTGGCACACCTTCAAACCTAATGGTGCTTAAAACTCACACCAAACTTCTTACAACTCAATAATGAAGAGCAAAGAAGAAAGAGAAAGTTGAGAAACAAATTTACAAGAATTTTGCCTTTGTAAATCATTTTCTCTTCTATTTATATCCATTTGGTGAAGTATTTATAGGTTACTCCTACCAAAGAAACGTTAAAGACAAAACTATCTCACAATCTCCAAAGTTGGTGGCAAAATTTGGCATTAAATGCTTATCAATTAAATGTCATGGTCGAGACAAGGAATTTGCAGTTACAACTCAAGTTTCGCTTTCAATTTTACTTTTTTGCTATTGAGATCTTCAATTGTGTCTAACAACTAGTAGATGTGTCATTTTTCCAGTAGCTCATCTAAAAAATGTAGTCGTTTGAGTCTTCTAGGTGCAATTGAAGATTGCAGCCACTACTTCTATCTTACGGGCACTACCATGGTCACGCTAGTGAACCTGGGCATTGCTGTCCACCGTGAATCCAACTAGATTATTGGAGTGATGAAGCTCGAAAGGTCACAGTCACAATTGTTATTTCATTAGCAAATTCTAAAGACATATGGCTTTGTCTAGCTGGTTACCTGAATCTCTCTAAATTCTTTTGATAGTTGCGGTCGCTAAAAGTGCCATGACTAAAACCGTAAATTCGACTATCCAAAATGTGCTAGGCTTTGATTGGAATAATAATTGTTATTTACTTGTATCAAGCGCGATTTATGAGTACATCTTGAATATTGGTTCCATTCAATTTCTAATGAAATAACAACTTTATTTTTGCAATCGCTATACTTAGAGAGGATGATTAGAGTCTTTCAATCTTTGTTATCAAGATCAAAAAAAAGTTTTGACTAATCTAGTCCAACATTTTATAAGAAATTTATTTGCAAATAAAATAAATTTTAAATTAGAATTTAACCAAATACAATGCACATAATAGTTGCATTTAAGAAAAAGCATTATCAACTCATTAAGTTTATTTGTTTTTATTATTAGATCCCCTAGTTTTGAAATCAAATAATTAAATCATTCAATTTTATGAATTTGTGTTATGTATTTTTTTGACAACAACAACAACAACAACAATAATAATAATATAATAGAAGGTTATGTAATAAATTCAATCTCTAAACTATTTTGATTCATTCAATCACATGTAAAATCAAATTTTAACCATAATTAGTATAAAAATCTTATCTTTTGGTTTTTTTTAAAATAAGATAAATCATTTTAAATTAATAAAAAAATTATTTTTATTTAAAGAGAATAATCAAAAATAAAATTATGTATTATTTTAAATTTTTCTTAATTATTTTTTTCAAACTTTTTAAATTATATTTTTTAAGCTCATTATATCAATTACCTTACTATTGCTCAATAAATGAAAAATTTACAAACCCTAATTCATAATATCAATGATCTTAATTATTATCTAAATCCTAGTTATAGCAATATAATGACATGTACCACTTACCATTTTAAAATGATGATTTTTTTGGTTGAATATGTTGTCCCAAAATGCTCTAGAAAGGGGGTTGAATAAATTTTTTCAACAAGAGTAAAAAGAATCAATCATATAAGGACAAAAAGATTTATAGAGGTTTTCCTCAAACCATGCCTATGTCCTATCCTCTAGTTCCATTAGAGATTTTCACAAACCAATAACTTGCATATACTATTGAAAATTTTTACATAAGTGAACTTACATAGGCACCACTTAAGCATTTACAAGGTGAATTTTCAAACACCACTTAAAAGTCTTTGCAAATTAGTTTATGGCATTATTCAAGCCTTAACCTAAGATAGATTATAGGTACTATCTTAAACCTTTCCCAAAGATATGGTTTAAAAGGTTTAGGCTTTAACCTATGAGTTTTCTCACATAAGAATTACAATCAAAGTTGAAGGAATACTCTTACACTCAAGTTCTTAAACAAATGAGATGTTACCTTTTTAATTTGCTTGAAAGAGTTAGAGGTCGGCGTCGGCGTTGTTGAAGAAGCAAAATAATCTTCTTTTATTTGTAAGGAATAACTCTTATAAACACTTTGACGAAGAGTGCGAACATCATATTTTAGGCCTTAGGATGTAAGCTTGATAATGAAAATTACCAAGGGTATACCCTCAGAGTGTAAGGAAAATTGCAAAAGAAGGAAAAACAAAGGTGTTAGGAAGCCTTAAATCAAGCCTTTAATGATGCCCAAGCCCACTTAGCCTAAAACCTTAAATATACCAAGCTTAGTTTAATTGGTTTTACAACCAACTTGTTTGACTATACAACTAAGCACTAAACACTAGCCAATAAAAGATTTTAGAGCCCTAACCCTATAAGCTAAATGGTTGTATAACCAACCAAGTGGGTTGTACAACCAACCACTTGGTTGTGCATACCACTTGAAAACCCAAATTTCATAACTTTTATAGCCCTTATCTATTGTGAGTCATGAATATGGTGCAACTAGAGACATTCCAACTCTGAAGCACCCCTCTCCTTTTATAAATACCCTACCATTAGAGAGAGAACGAGGCTTAGAAAAAGCCATATGGTTACTTTACTATAATTACCATTCTAAACCCTAAATCCATAGAAACTAAACACCTAATCCATTACACCAAAGATCAAAGGTATAAAAAAGGCTTTTATAATTCATTCTCAAGCATTCCCATTGCATTTTAGAAGAAATATTCACCATCAAGTGCCTCTAAGGGCAAGAGGAACATTCAAAAGCAATCTTAGCCCCTTATCTCCTCATCCTTCTTCTCTTTCTTCTTTTTCTTTATATTTTTGAAAACCATGTTTTAGTACAGACCTTTTGTGATTTGTATAGACCATTAAATAGGTTGTAATACCACCAGTTGGTCTGTACAATCCATTTTTATGAGAATAGTTTTGTGAAAGCCATTTTCTTTTACATCTGAATTTTCCCTTTTTTTAGTTGTTTAAGGCACCTTAAGAGCCCAAATGGTAGACTATAAGGTAGACCTTATGGTCTATGATGCATATTACTTAAAAAAAAGGGTTAGGATTAAGGATTTGGCTTTATTTCTTTAGCTTAGCATTTTAATCTTATTATGTTAGTACTTTCTTCTTTATTTTAGCTTAAGCATTCTATTTTTAAGGTTTTGGCAATGACTGAGTGAGAGATTTTAAGCCACTATGATTTCATGAGCTCATAATTTCCTTAAGGATTATGGTTTAATTGGCATTTTATTTTCTTTTTAACAAAAGAGAGGAGTGGATTGCAAGTTTTATAGCTTGTAGATTCCTCTTCTTCTCGTTTGGTGATTATGTAATTCTACATTAGGGAGAAATACTCATCTTTGATGATCCTCAATATTGCATATCTTATGTGCATAATTTCTTTACACATTTTATCCTTGTAAGTTTCTATTTTGAGCTTGTTGACACCTTAGCCTTTCTCATGTTTAATGGTATGTTTAAGGATGCTTTAGCTCATTTGGAGCACCTTATGAAGGAGGGTTCAACAACGTTAGGACATGACTTATCAAGACTATTGCCTTAGGCCTTTAAAGTCCTCTAATTTGCATTTGCATTTCATGTTTATGATATCTTATGCCTTATGATTCATATGTTTATACTTTATTTGTTGTCACTGTTGCTATATTATCTATGTGATGTTGGGATGATTGAATGATTAGTTATGGACTTAGAAACATGGCTATATTTATTGAAATGGAGGTATGGTGAGACTTTTGTTTACACAAATCCTCCCTCTAACATGTTGCGTGACCCTCATGCCTTTTAATATTGATTATGATGATGCTTTAGCATGATTGGTTGGATTGTGCTAGAAACATGCTTAAGGACATTAATTGACTAATTAATAATAAGGTTAATATAGTAGAAGTGAACTAAAGATGCCGAAAGGCTAGATCCTAATATCAAGGTGAGTTGGGGTACCCAACCTCTTCCCCAAGCCATACCCAATTTTTGAACCCGATCTTTGATGAGGTAGAGATGAATTGGGCCTTATAAATGACTTAGTCAAGTTCAGATTTTGCCTTGTTCGAATTCTTGTCTCGAACAAAGTCGGGTGGCAACTCCACACTTCATTAGGGATAATACTAATGTAGTATCCCACCTTAGTCCTCATTGACCATTAATATTGGAAAATGCTTTAAATTAGTGTAAGACCTAAATGATCCTCTATTGATCCTAACATGAGTTGCTATTTGGGTTGATCATCAAAGCATGAACCCTATCCTATCGATCCCCTATTGGTTAATAAAAGGATAGAGTCACAAGTAAGAGTCTACTCATTCGAGCATAATTGAGAAATTTGAGGTGCTCAGAGTGGTGACTCCACTAGGGACTTGAAATTGACTTTGTGTTCAATCTTTGGTTCACTTTTTTATCATATTAACTTTGTAATTAGTTATTCCATTTCATTCATGTACCTCCACACTTTAACACAAGCCCTAGGTTTCCCCTTAGATAAATCATTGGGTTTTCTAAACTTGAAACTTATGCTCCATTCGAGCTTAAGAGATAGTGAGAAGAGTTCATAACTCATAAGCTAAGCACTTTCAAGTATATCAAATGGGGAGTTATGACAACTATCCTCTAAGCTTGTGGGAGCCATCAACTATAACCATCATCTTAAACTAAGAGCCAATAGCTCATTGGAATAAGATACCTCTTTTTGTTTGCATTTCTTCTCCACAAGAAGGGTTAGACTCCTTAAAGAACATGGTTATAAAACCCAATATAAATATCATTGTTACCCCATTTCCCTTCAATGTAATCATCCCCTTTGTGTGAATATGTGTGTATTCCCCTACCTCTTTATATAAAGAGGTTTCATGTAAATATGTACATCTTTTTCCTTCCTTATAAAAGTGATTCTTTATTCCTTTGTACACCCTTCTTAAAAAATGTAAAGAGTTTCCTTTTGTGTATAACTGATTTTATGCCTTTAGTTCTTATGCGTATGTATTCTTTTGGGACTTTGACCTTCTTTAGTATGAGGTGACAACACATATTCTTTAGTCTTTGTTAGTGGAAGAATGGGACCCCATCTAGGAAAGAGCCTCTAAACCTCATGTGCAACAAGAATAAGGTTAAAAGAATCTTTTGCTAATAATGTGTGCATTTCATGCACACACACTTTCTTTATTTATTCTTGCATCATAGTGATAATGTTATCTTGTAGCCATTATAGCTCCATCCAAACCCTCATGAAAGAAAAGGGGCAACTAACTTGCTAGAAAAAGCAAGATGGCTAACTTGATCTAAAGGCCAAAGCTAATCATGGAACCCATAATATTACCAAAAGTGTTAAAGAAGATGATGGCCAAGTTTAACTATAAAATCAAAGAAAGAGTCACTAAAGAGGTTAATAAGCACCTCAACAAGATTATAAAGAAAGAGGAGTCATTTACTAGTATGACGAACAAGGGAAAGGCACCCATAGAGGCATCACGACCAATGGTGATTGATGATGACCTATTTGGGATGAAGGAATATCATTAGATTAAGATGGCCAAGGAAGTAGAGATTACTACTATTGCTCTTGATAAGCCCATGGAGAGTGAGAAAAAGAGTACTCAGTTTAATGATTTTGCTAAACAGTTAGAGAGAATATTAAAGACCTTGGGTGCTAAGGGTCTATAAAGAGGAACAAACAACAAAGAGTTACTTGCTCAAAAACCTGAGAAATTACCTGCGAACTTTTGAATGCCCAAATTTTCAAGTTTAATGGAACTTAGGATGCCCCTAATCATATCTACTCATATATGTTGATAATGAAGATGTTTGGGGTCCCCACTGTTACCGTGCTTGAATTTTCTGAGCTATCATTAAAATGGTTTACGAAGAAATGCTATTACAACTAGCCAAAGATGATTAGGGGAAGCTAAAAGAAGTTGAAAAAAGTCTTTGAGAGACATTATGCATGTAACTCAGCTCTAGAAGTCACTTTGCAGGACTTAGAGTCATTGAAGCAAAAGACTGGTGAAAGCTTCAACGATTACATAAGAAGGTAGAAGAAGATGGCTTGTAACGTAACTACTATAAGTGGGGATGATCATTAAAGGGACATTGCCAAGAATATGTACTAGGATCAAGGTCATATTCGTGAGGAATTTTAAGGACCTTAGGAAAGCTAGCTTATAGGCTGAGAAGTTGGAGGCCAAGTTGAAGAAGCAATACGGAGGAAAGAGAAGTGCCCTATCTCTACCTTAAGGAAAAAATAATAAGACAGTTAATGTGAATACAGTAAAGGCCCCAAGATAGTTCATAGAATTGGGAATGTCCTTGTCTAAGGCATTTGAGAGATTACAAAAGAAGTGGGGTATTGAAGCCTCTAGCATTGAGACCATCTCCTATCCCATTGCCAAGGGGGTATGACATTAATGCCTACTATGCTTTTCACTAATTAGCGGAGCATAACATAGATGACTATTATAGGCTAAGGCATGAGATTCAAGATCTTATTGACAATAAGACAATTATTTTGCCTAATGTTGAAAGATCAAGTATAAGAGGAAATCCTCTTTTAAATTATCGTAATATTCTAATTCTCAACCAATGTGCTTTTATGATAGATTCAAGAATTTCTAAGGAAGTTGTCATGGCTACCATTGAAGGAATACCAAAGGAGGCTGTTGTGATAGTTAGCATCATTAACCTATGAGAGAGTTCAAATAAAGAGATAAAAAAATAAAGAGAAAGAAGATGATTAAGTTATAGGAATAGAGTGATGAAGAGAAGGAAGATGACTAGGTGAACCATGTGGGTCAAAGCAATCGAAAAGCTCCCGGGAACCAAGGGTGGAAAAAGAAGGGGACAAGCTTATAGTGAAGAATAAGGAGGAGGATAACCTTATTTAGGGACAGTTGAAGAAGATGCCAACCTAGAACAGTATGTAGGAGTTTCTTATCACTTCATAAGAGCATAAGAATGATATGGTTAAAGCTCTGTCAAGTCTGATTATCTCTAAGGAAGCAACATCGAAGGATGTTGTTGCTTTAGTCACCTATAAAGGGAAAACCACTTTCTCTAATGAAGACTTACCATTGGAATGAAGGTACCATAACCTGGCTTTATTCATACGAGCTGAGGTAATAGGGAGATGCACTCCATGTGTGATGGTTGATGACAAACCTAAGATTAACACTTATCCTTTAAAGTTGTTGCACAAGTTTAGGGTGTTAGAGAAAGATTTAGAAGTGTTAGATAATATCATTAAGGCCTATGAAGATAGTGGAAGGCCAACTATTAACGTAATCAAAATCATGATGAAAACTAGGATTATAAAGGCAATGATAAAGTTCATCATGTTGGATTTCCCTATCCCTTTCTCACTCTTATTAGGAAGGCCATGGTATCATCCATTGGAAGGAGTGCCATCCATGGTGCATCATAAGGTTAACATTCTTTACAAGGGTGGTGAATGGTGACTATCTATATGAAAGTTGGGGAAATTATGTCAACTTTGAGTGTAGTTGTGGCCCATCTTAGAGGGTTTCAAGTTACTAGAGTTACAGATAAATGGGTTAACTTAAAAATGATGGGAATTATGAAGAATATGAAGTTTTTGCTAGGCTAAGGATTGGAAAAAGAATTCTATAAAAGTGTCACAATTTCTAAAGATTTCAACTCAGACTACTAGAAAGGGAATTGGTTATTGTGGGAAAAGGACAAAGCTAGAAGTGAGAGACCTACATAGGCCTATGTCTAATTTCTTCATGAAAGAAGGGGAGGTAGTTAGAGAAATTGATGAAACAACTACTAATAAAGATGAGAAGCCATTGGATGGTAACACTATGGATGATCTCTAGAAGGCATTCTTTCATATGAGAGTTGGGGAGATGAGTTATCTGAATTATTAAGATTCATCTAATAAAGAAGAAGAAGAAGAAGAAAAAGAAGAAGAAGAAGAAGAAGAAGAAAAAGAAGAAGAAAAAGAAGAAAAGTAAGCAGGTTGTGGAGGAAAGGAGTACTTAAGAATCAAATCAGGCTATAATTTTATATGGCCCTTAGACCACATGGATGTGGAAAGATAAATGGAAAGTATATGAGAAAAAATGTATGCAGTATTTGCTAGATCAAGTGTTCAGGGCTATAGGTGAAGATCTCATATAGAAGAAGTATGGGATGACTAGTCAAGATGTACCCTTTATGGATCTAGAATGGGAATATACAGAAGCATATACATTTGGTTGAGCCTAACAAACATTGAGAGCATGATGATGAGAAAGCATAAGGTTAGGCACAAGACATTGAACAAGTTGAGTAAGAAAAGATGACCTTCTAAGAGAGCTTTATGAAGATTGAGTAGAGAGATAATCAAATGGAACAGGACTTTGAAGAGGTGGTGAAAATCGTGACTGGTGCAGAATCTAAAAAAGAAATAAACATGAAATAATTTAGTGATTCTAATATAACTTTGATGACTGATGCAAAGAAAGTTATGGAAGATGAAAAATTAGTAGTGAAAAGACTCCAATTGATCAGCTAAAAGAAGCTACTTTTTCTTGATATCACCAATGTTCTTTTTTCCAGCATCTTTGAAGATGATGATGTATTTATTTATAAGTTTAAGGCAATGAATGACTATTTTGGTTACTTATGTTTTATGTTTCCTGATGGTAGTATGCATAGCATGCATTATTTCATGAGCATATTTAATACTAATTCTATGCATACCATTGCATTTAAGCTTAACATATTGGAAAATTTGAGAATCTTGCTTATTGTTAGTGATGTCAAACTAAAGGAGTTGCTGAAGTTTAAACAATTGCTTAGATAATATCAAAAGGTCATTACTTGGATGAATGAGGATATTCCAGGGGTTGATTAAAAAAAATCTGGGAATAGAATTTTGAATAAATAAGGCAAAAATGGGCTCAGGTAGTTAAAAAAGTGGTGGCAAAGTAGTTGAATTAAAAGTTTTTAAAAATAGTTGATTACCCTGAATGGTTGGCCAACATAGTGTCAGTATTGAAAAAAGATGAAAGAGTGAGGATTTGCGTTGATTACAGAGACTTGAATAAGGCCTACCCTAAAGATGATTTTCCTTTGCCTCATATTGATGTGTTAGTAAATAGTGTCATAATACGTGTCACATATTCCTTCATAGATGGGTTCTCAAACTATAACCAAATTCACATGGTAATTACTAATAAGTTAAGCCAACCTTTTATCATAAAATAGGGGAAATATTGCTATAAGGCAATGCCATTTGCATTAAAGAATAAAGGAGAAACATATATGCAAATGCTAACCTTGTTTCATGATCTAATCCATAAAGAAGCATAAGTGTATGTTAATGAGATGATGGTAAAGTCTAAGATGAGGATGGGCATTTTGAAGCTTTAGAGAGATTCCTAAAGAGGGTTAATGAGTATAATTTGATATTGAATTCTAAGAAATGCATGTTCAAAGTCACATCTGGTAAGTTATTAAGGCATGTGGTAAGTAAGGAAGGTATCAAAATGGATCCAAACAAGGTGAAAGCTATTTAAGATATACCAATAACCAAGGCAATGTTATCCCTTGGTGACCTAGAAGGGTGGTTGAATAGCACAATGGCAAGTAAAAATAATTAAAGTTGCATGTAAAAATAATGAGAAATCGAGACAATCAATTTATAAAGGTTAGGCACAATCTTACCTACATCTTCTCCTCTAGTCTTCCACTAGAGCCTTTCAATATCTTGATAGCTTCCAGGTGCTATAGATCACCTTCACACTAGTAGTATCCAGGCACTACTAAGCAATTACAAGTAGACTTTTAGGTGCTACTAAAACTGTTTCCCAAAATAGTTTACAGGTACTGCCTTGAACCTTTCACAAGTATGATTTGGATTTTCTAAGATCTCTCACTAAAAACTTTCTCTAAAGAATTTCCAACTTAAAGATGAGAAATAATATTCTCACTCAAGCAATAAATAATAAAGAATACACTCAAAAAAATTGCTTGACTTAGTTTAGAGTTTTGAGATATGTCTTAAAGCTTATTCTTTAACTCTATTTTGAAGATGGCTTTTGCAAGCTTTTGATAAAGATCTTCCTTTAAAGCTAGATCTCACTTATTTTCACCTCTTTATTAAAGATTGCTTTCATAATATAATACGCTTGCTTTTGACCATTTTTCTCGTTTCCTTTTCGATACTAAATTCTATTATGAGAGTCTTTTTATAGGCAGAGACACAAACTAGCTGTTAGAAAGAAGGTTGTCACTCCATGTCATAAAGTAGTCACTCAATGCTTATTGGATAGTCTCCATGCCCATTGTTGGGTGAGAATACAACTTCAACGATTGTTGATTTCATTGAAACACCTATTAGAACTAGCTATTAGAGAGAGATTTGTCTAGATGCTCATCTTATGACTTTCTTAATTTTTTAGTCACCAACTCCATCAACGATTGTTGGAGCTTCTCAATGCCTGTTGGAATTCAACTTCAACTCCATTTAGGATATGAACAATGCCTATTGAAGTTCTTAGAAGGTTGTGAACTTAATGCTATATTTTTCAAGATTTTTTTTATAGTGTCTCAATGGTTGTTGGCTTGTTTTCAGTGCTTATTAAAAAGGATCCCAATGCCTATTAAATTTTTGAACATTTCCTATTGGAGGTTCCAGAAACTTTAGCTATACATAGGTGCTTTTCCAATGCTCATTGGCATAAGTCCAATGCCTGTGTTGAGACTTTGAGAGTTATGTTCACATCAAGTCACTTGATCTAATGCCTATTGCAGAAATGCAATGCCTGTTGAGGTATCAAAGAGCCATGCCCGTTGAGAAAATGCAATGCTTATTGTGAAGCTCAATTTGCACAGCTCAAGTGTTTGAGTCATCCAATGCCTATTGTGCCTTGAGAGAGCCATTAGTTGAGGGGACCAGAATCTTTAACTCACATTTGGGTGTCACTTCAATAAATGTTGAGAACCTTCAATGCCCGTTAATGAAGTTCAATGCCTATTGAAATACAACAACATAGGTTGGCTTTGAATACTTAGTTTTTCTCAGAACTCTTCTTCTAAAAGCCTTTGATCAAAAGATTGATGTACCTATAAGATCTTACACACCAACTTGAATAAGAGTTAGCTTTTAGATGTGTTTGTAATCATCTAAACATGCTTAGTTTACCAAAACTCCTAAGCTAAGTCCAACATTCTTCCTTCTTCCTACTTTTTATGATGATAAACATTTGATTTAAGGATAAATAATCTTGTAAGGAATGTGATCAAATTAATATAAGGATAACAAACAAGTGGATAAGTTATAATGGATCATTTTACTCCCTTTTTGTTTTATTGTTTATGTACTATTACAACAAGTTATACAAACCAAGTTGTTTGCAAAATAATTTGATACAAATCTTAAGTCATATACATTGCATTTTCTTGCCTTGCTTTTTCATACTCTCTCTCCCTTACTTATAACATTTCAGGTTCTTCTCTTCCTTTGTCATTATAAAAAATCAATACATAAGTATAAAAACAATAAAGGTAACTCAAATAGGAATAAGCAAGGTGAGATAATATTTATATCATTAAAGAACTATCATCCCTTACATCAACATTTTTGAGAAAATAAAGATAACAGAAATGAAACAAAGATAAATATGCAACATGAAGATGATTAGAGGTAAGGGTCCTAGGGAAGGTTCTAAGGCTTGTCCTTGGGCTCTACTATTGCATATGACTTTGTTGGAGTACTTAGACTTCCAAGTGGCAAATTTAGCCCCTCTACAATCCAATTTAGGGTCTGGTAGACATCCTTCATATCTCTTTAAAGTTTTTATACCTTCTAGTGAAGGGAGATAGTGGAGGATTCAACCCTTTAAACAACACTAGAGATGATTGCTAGTTAATCAAGGACCTTTTGCTTAAAGTTTCAGAGAGAAGTAGTAGTAAGAGCACAAACACTAGTTCCAGTTTCTTCCACTACGACAATCCCTGCTAAAATGGTTTCCTTAACCTCTTCACATTTTATTCTGGTTCATGCATTTCTCCTTCTTCTGGAATTCTCTTTATTAAGCCAAAGTTGAGCCTTTAAAGAATCCCCATGCTTAACAACATCTTCTCTCAAATGGATTCATTGTGTAGCAATTTCTCCAACATAATGTTCCTTTCTTCATGTTCTTCTTCTGTTGAGGATATAGCCTTTACATACTTAGCAATCTTGGTTATGTAATGCCCCATCATGAAGTCATTCCTTTTGTCCACTTGACCATCTATCATTTACATTAAGAATAGGAGTGTAGTGATCCTTTGCTTATTCTTCATGGACTAGAGATAGAATAGGTATGTGATGGTATAATTACCATTTAATTGTGCTTTGTTGTTGATATTCTAGGTTATGAATTGATAAGCTATCCTCAAGGCTTGGCTTTTTATTTTTGATGTCGTGCTGTTATTATTGTTATAGTTGCTCTTCGCATTTGTGATTGACTTCCAAAATTAGTTCACATCCATTTTAAAGGTGGGAGGATACTCTATTAATCCAGCAGTGGTGGCATCGAAGCATTTCGCTAACTCATTTGGCCTTAGGGTCTATTTATTACTGAAGAGTTTAAAGTTGATTGTCCCTTATTATGCATATGCTTGGCAATCACTTCCTAGAACTTTTAAGGTGGTTAGAAATTTAATAGTAAGCTCCAGATAGGAGGGCTTTTTTATGTGGCAAAAGAGTTCCCACCTTATCCCTATCATAAGATCTTCTACTTGTTTTGCCAACCCATCCCCCTATAAATCACCCTATTTAAAAAATTTACCTCCCCTAAGATGTCTTTTGAGAAGTTTGAGGGCCAATTCCTTCTCTTTTTGTGTTTTGAGGTGTAATTTCTAGAGAATAAGAGGTGTTTACTCTATTTCTGCCTCTTTTCCTTTTCCTTTTGATTCTTGGACATATTTGGCTTTCTTTAAGGATTGAGGTGTTGAGGATGGTTCAGATGATCTTTTCTTTTATTGTGCAAACATTAAGGCTAAGTTTTCCTCAGTTTTTGAACTTGAGTAGGGGGATTATAGGTTTTTCCTAGCCGGTTGCTTGTATCTCTTAGTTGATTCAGATTTGGGTGCCATTTGATTTGGTATTTGATGAATGATACAAGTGGAAAGTAGAGCAAATAGCAATAGATGCAAAGAGAGATAGAGAGAGAGAGCCAAAGCATAATAAAAGCAAAAATAAAATAACTTTAGGGTTAAAGAGGTTTATATAGAAGTTTGAAGAGTTCCATGTTTTTTTAAAAAAAATATGACTATTGAGAGTGTTCAATGGTTGTTGTGATTAAAGTAATGGTGGTTGGACATGACCATTAGCTTGATTAAATAATTGTTCTTCATTCAATGGTGGGTGTTGCTCGTAATGCCCATTAGGTGAAGAACAATGGTCATTGGAACTTCACAACGATTGTGGCGATATACAGAAGTTAAAATATGGAACTCGCCAATAACACAATGGTCATTGGAAAACTTGCAATGGTTGTTGCCCAAGTTTTCCAAAACAAAACTAAGTTTAAAATGGATATTCCACATAAACAAATATTTTGAAACCATAGTTGATGTAAATTATTAATCAAACTCAATGATATTTAGTTATGAATTCAATTAATATAGGGACATTTGATAAGGATAATACATAATTAAAATCTTTTAGATTATAGAGTGTAAAGACTTTAATGGTAATCATTTCAAGAAAAAGTCAAGCAATATATCAATCGTGAATCAATTAACAATTAAACATGAATCATCAAAGGTAAAAGAGAAGAACTTGTTGCTGTTACTTAATGTACTTCTGTCAATCATTCCAAGTTCTCTTTTGATGAATTCCATCCTTTCATCAAAAAGAGCTTAAGTGAAAATATCTGCCAATTGATGGTTCATATCAATAAATTTCAATACAATATTACCACAATTAACGTGATCCTTAATAAAGTGATGTCTTATATCTATATGCTTACTCCTAGAATGCTGAATGGGATTCCTAGACAAGTTGATGGCACTAGTTTTATATAACATTTGAGAGCCACTTGATTTACAATAACCTTATAATCAAGAAATTGTTGCTTCATCTATAGGATTTGAGCACAACAAAGACTTGCTACCACTTACTTAACTTCAGTAGCATACAGAGCAACTAAATTTTACTTTTTGCCACTTTAAGACACTAACCATTCACCAAGTAATTGACATGTGTCTGAAGTTATTTTCCTATCTAGAGTACAACTAGCAAAATTAACACTTAAAAATGCTTTTAACTTTCTTAGGATATCAAAGTCCTAAGTTAAAAGTACAATAAGGTATTTGGTATGTGTTTTACAACATGCATATGAGACTCCTTAGGATTAAATGGATATCTAGCATATAAACACACAATGAACATAATGTCTGGCCTAGATGCTATTAGATAGAGAAGAATACCAATAATACCTCTATATAGCTTTTGATCCACAGCTTTACCATGTTCATCTGTGCTTAGCTTGATGTTGGTGCTTATTAGAGTTTTACATGGTTTGTTATTCTCCATGCCAAATTTTTTTTATTAGCTCCCTTGTATATTTGGCTTGGTTGATAAAGATTCCCTCTTTCCCTTATTTGATTTGTAATAAAAAAAAGAACTTGAGTTCTCCTATCATACTCATCTTAAATTCACTTTTCATTACTTTGGAAAAATCTTCACACAAGCAAACATTAGTGACTCCAAAAATGATATCATCTACATATATTTGTGCAAGCAATAAACCTACATTTTTCTATTTAAAGAAGAGTGTTGTGTCTACCGACTGTTTGGAAAATCCTTTCTTTATAAGAAAGTTGCTCAACTTTTCATAGCAAGCTCTTGGAGCTTGCTATGAAAAGTTGCTCAACTTTTCATAGCAAGCTCTTGGAGCTTGCTTCAAGCCATGAAAGGCTTTTGGTGAGCTTAAACACATGGTTAAGAAAGTAATGGCTTTCAAAACTAGGGGGTGTTCAACATATACTTCTTCATCAATGTAGCCATTAAGGAAAACACTCTTGACATTCATTTGATATAATTTAAAATTCATATGAGAGGCAAATGTAAGTAAAATCCTAATGGCTTGCAACCTTACTACTGGGGAAAAGGATTCATCAAAGTCAATTCCTTCTTCTTGGTTATAGCATTTTGCTACTAATCTAGCCTTATTCCTAATTATAGTTCTATACTCATCAAGCTTCTTCCTAAAGACCCACTTGGTTGCAATAATGGAATGCTTTTGTGATCTAAGAACTAAAGTCCATACTTTGTTCCTTTCAAACTGATTGAGTTCATCTTACATAACAAGTACCCAATGTTCATCTTTTATGGCCTAATCAATGGTCTTAGGCTCAATAAGGGAAACAAAAGCAAGATTGGTGCATGCATTTCTAAATGATGATCTACTAGTTACCCAACTTGAAGAATCACCAATGATGAGAACTCTTAGATGAACTTTCTTGAAGATCTAGTCCCATTCCAGTTAAGTTTGCTCTTCATCTAGAGTGGGAAGAGGTTAATCTAAATTTTCTTCACTGCTCATCTCTTATGGCTTATCCATATTCTTCCTTTCTTTTTTAATATTTAGCTCACTCATGAGACCTGCAAGATCATCAACATCTTCTTCTATTATTGAATAAGAGGGGTCAAATTCATAAAAAATAACATATATGGACTCCTCAATAATAAGTGTTCTCTTATTGAAGACTCTTTACCCTTCACTGGTAGTAGAGTATCCAAGGAAAATTCCTTCATCAGATTTGGAGTCAAATTTGCTAAGGTTGTCTTTAGTGTTTATAATAAAACATTTACAACCAAAGATTCTAAAATATGCAATCTTGGGCTTCCGATTGTTCCATAACTCATAAGGAGATTTCTTCAATAAGGGCCTAACCAATGCTCTATTTATGACATAAGAAGAAGTGTTTACAACTTCAGCTTATAAATACTTAGGTAGATTACACTCATTTGACATGGTCTTAGCCATCTCTTAAAGAGTTCTATTATACCTTTCTACCACACCATTCTATTGTGGTGTTCTAAGAGTTGAGAAGTTGCGTGAGATACCATTCTCAGTAAAAAAAAAAAACTATTAAATTTAGAATTCTCAAATTGTTTTCCATGGTCACTTCTAATTGAAGAGCTTTTCAAATTCTTTAGGTTTTGAATTCTCTTGACAAAGGTCTTAGATGCATCAAAACAAAAGTCCTTATGTAGGAAGAACAACACCCAAGTGAACTTAGAGTATTCATCTACTGTGACAAATGCATAATGCATGCCTCCCAAGCTAGATACTTTAGAAGGTCTAGACAAATCCATGTGAAGGATCTTACATTATTCTTGACTTTGAATGAAGATTTTACCTATTTTCATTTATGACATGCTTCACAAACTCCTTCATTTGCAAACTTGATTTTTGGCAGACCTTCACCTAAGATTCTCCTTTTCAACTTATTGAGGAGTTCCATACTAGCATGTCCTAGCCTTCTATGTTAGGTTTTACATTCATTCACTATAGACACTAGACACATTGCATCATGGTTAATGAGAGAATTTAAATCAATGACATAAATGTTATGAGTCCTTCTACCAATGAACAAAATTTTGTTGTCACTCATCCTTGACATATAGCAAGCTTGTGGTTTAAACATAACTCTGAGTCATTTGTCACTAAGTTGACTTACACTCAGCATATTATGTTTAAGTCCATCAATAAGCAAAACTTTATTAAGAATGGGTGAATCAACATCCTTACCAACTTTACCTATGCTAATGATTTTGGCTTTTCTGTTGTTCCTAAAGGATACATTCCCAAGTCATTCAGTTTTCTCTAATTAAGTGAAGAACTCATTTTCTCTTATCATGGGCTATAAGCATCCACTGTCTAGATTCCACTTTTGCTTTCCAACTTGGAATTTCAAGCACATTTGTAAATTAAAAAGAATCAGGTCTAAGGTACCCAAATCTTCTTGGGTCCTAGAGGGTTAGTTTTAGCCATCTGTTCATCGTGCCTTCTAGAAAGACAATGATAGGAAATGTGGCCATAGATACCACAATAAAAGCATTCACGATTAAAGTGTATAAGTGTCCTATTCCTAGGTAGAGCATGGACATGGTGTTTATGAGATTTGTAGCTCATTTGAACTAATTGTTTAGGAGTGTTTCTCATATGAGGCGCTCTCATGTAAGGTGTATACCTATATCCATGATTATGCCAATTTCTATGACTTTAAAGACTTTGCCTCTTAGGCGTGTAACAATAATACATGGAGGCATAGTTGGCTCTAAAAGGAGCATGTTTTCATTTGCGTGTGAATAGGTTGAGACTTAGCCTTTATGCCATTAGTCTTAGTATTTCCCTTTTTGGGAACTTTTGGCATTTTCATTGGTTTCGACATGCTAACTTCCTTAGCCTTGATGAAGATTGTCTTGGAAGTAGAAGGAGCAGTAGAGGTAGTAGCATTATATCCTAGTCCATGTTTAATGGGTGGGCTCCTTTAAATTTCAAGGATGGAGACTAGTTTCTCCTTTCCTTTTGTGAATTTGCTGAGATTATCCCTAAGCTTAGAATTCTTAGCAATTAGAGACTTAACCTCCTTAACAAGAGTCTCTTGACTCTTAGCACAATCCTTTGGGGATTTATTCTATTTCTTAAGAGTATAGGTACTAGACTTGAGAATCTCAAATTTTATGGTTAGCTTAATGATAATTGAATATAACTCATCTCTAAAATAAGAATTAAAGGAATTTACCTCATTCTCACCATCGTTGTCAATATCATTATTAGAGAAGTGCTCATTTGAGGACTCATCTAATCTTTATTCAATTTCCATGAGACATATATTGGCTAGCTTTTTTCTAGTGTCCTCCTCATCAGGTTCAGAGTCACTTATGTTGTCCTAAGTAGCCTTGTACACTTCCTTATCTTTCTTAGAGGTGTATTTCTTAGCATGATCTTTATTCTTCTATACCTTGGAACAATTTGATTTGATGTGCCCTTTCTTATTGCATGCATAGCAAATGAGTTGACTCTTACTATTTTTGTTTTTATATCTCCTTACCCATTTGCTCTTTGAGAGAAATCTTTTTATTTTGTTTGTTATGAGGGTAAGTTGCTCATCTTCATTATTGTTTTCATCATCACTAGAAGAAAATGTTAGCAAACAAAAAAAAGAATGGAATTTAAAGTGTACCTCTTTGGCTTTTAGGGCTAAGTCTTTCTTTCTCACTTCAGAGCTTTCAAATGTCTTCTCAAGAGTGATTTCATGAGCCAAAAGATTTCCCATGAGTTCATCTAAAGATATGACTTCTAACTCATTAGCCTCCTCTATGGCTATCTTCTTAGCTTTCCACTTGCCCTTGGGAAGAGTTCTTAGGATCTTTGCAACTGTATCTTCATTGGAATAGGACTTCCTAAGAGTTTTAAGAGTACCTATAATGTCAATGAACTTATTGTACATCTCAGTAATGATTCACCAGGTTGGTATACAAATGCTTCATACATGTAAGTATGCATTTGTATATTTTCTTTTTTAACTTCACTAGTGCCTTCATGCTGAGTTTACAAAGTGTCCCAAATTTCTTTTGTTGATGTGCACATTTACAGCTTTGCATACTGAGGTTTATGGATAGCACAAAAGAGAATGTGCATGGCCGACCTATTTTTTTAAATTTGCCATCTTTTCTTTCGTTGTCCATTCATTCATGGGTTTGGGAACAAGAACATCTCTAACCAATTTAGTTGGAACTTCTCTTCCTTCTTCAATAATGTCTCATAGATATATGGTTTCACTATTTAGAAAGATTTCCATATGATTTTACTAATATTCATTGTCATATCTTTTGAAGAATGGTGGCTTATGGATTGATTGTGATTACACATGACTTGCCATGATCTTTACTCTAAGCACTTAAGCCTTGATAGAGAGAGACAAACTCTGATACCAATTATTGTCCCTTGGTGTCCTAAAAGGGAGATTGAATAGGGCAATGACAAGTAAAAATAATTAAAGCTTTATGCAAAAATAATAAGAAATTAAGACAATCAATTTATGGAGGTTCGGTACAATCCTACCTACGTTCTCTCTTTTAGTCATCCATTAGAGCCTTTCATTATCTAGGTAGCTTCCAGGTGCCATCAATCACCTTTACACTGGTAGTTTCTGGACACTACCAAGCCATTACAAGTAGGCTTTCGGGTTGTGACATCCCATTTACTAATCATTTAAATTTCTCTCTAAGTCTATCCATTGTCATTTAAAAGACCTGATTAAATTTTTTTTTCACTATGTCTCTTGTTCACCACTTAGTAATTATTTACAACAAAACATATATGAATAATCAAACTAAAATAATAATTGACTGCATACTGGCCCAATCTCTATTACACTGCTACACAGCGACTTCGAAAAGTATACTGGATGTAATCTTTAGTCTACTCTTCCTAAAATAAGATTTCATACAAAAGAGTGAGTTTGCATACTCAGTAAGTAAATGCATAATGATACTTCAATATCAAATAATGTAACAATATTTAAACATAAATAACTCATCATCATATCCATGTACAAAATAAAGAGTTTTTCCTCTTAAATGCCACATAGGCTATTAAAGGTTGTTGCCACATGTGATGTCATAAATTGCTGCCACATAGGCTATAGATATCACTGCCACGGAGGCTTTCATTTTTAGTTGCCACATAGGCTATATATATTATTACCACACAGGCTATAGATCTTATTGCCACACAGACTATCAAAAGTTCTT
>CATIWR010651446.1:0-33552 GCA_949677035.1 Omphalea diandra | reverse complement strand
TTTTTTTCACAACAACAAACCCCCCCCCCCCCCCCCCCCCCCCCCCCCCCCCCCCACCTCACTGCCTCGCGCCAAAAATATATATATATATATATATATATATATATATATATATATATATATATATATATATATATATATTTGAACTTGTGTGTTATGGATATGTACATATTCTTAGTATATCATACTAATCAGTAGGTTTGCATCTATATTTTGTCATAGGTTATCCCTTTGTATAAATAATGTAATACAAGTTAAGAATTCTATGTATAATATAATTTTGATTTTTATATGTAACAATAGATAAAGACTTATGATCAATCCTCCATTATTATAGAAAACAAAGTTAATTAAGATAAATAATTTTATGAAATGTTTATAAAGTATAAGGCCTACTAGATGTTTATAGGACTTTAGGCCTCTTAAGCACTTAACGTCGTGGGACATAACAAAGACCTTGCATAGAAGATGAATAAATTGGCTATTGAAAAGTTGTCTTGATATCATGATTAGAGGCAAATGAGTAGAGGAGCACCACAAAAGGTAGATACTTAGGGATCATTTTCAAATATAAAAGAAATTATCTATAACTCCTTCTAAGTCGTGGCTATTGAAGGTAATGAAGTGCGATTAGCCGAGGGGCATGATGTGAACCAAATTAGGGGCAAACTTAAAGTGACAAAAATATAAAGGGAACTATCAAGAAGATGTCATTCAAAAGGAAGAAGAAATCATAAAAACTTCAAAACTTGCCTTATTCGGGGCTATCTTATTTAAACCTACCTTATTGGAAGCTAACTCATTTGGAAATGCCTTATTTGAAGCTGCATTAAATGAACCTGCTTTATTTGGACCTGCCATGTCTAGACCTACCATATTTGGACAATTTTCTTCACAAGGACAAAATTGTCATTTATGCACTTCTAACTCATGTATGGATCCTCAAAATGAAATCTACAAGACCAACATTTCAAAAGGAGCAATTTACGCTAAAAATGTTCTAGAAAGTATAAAGCTTCCATGAAGGTTCCAAGAATTTTCCTAGCAATTTTAGTTAAAAAAACAATAATCCAAAAAAGGATAAAAAGGGGGGCAACAATGCATAGAAAGAAGGTAAAAAAGTCAAGTCAAATATCTTTCAGAGATATGCATGATCTCAAGAATATTGTTCTCTTCTTTTATTGGTTGAATACTACTTTCAAAAAGGATTTCTTTTATTTCTTAAATTGAATTATTAGTTAATATTTAGGAAGTTTGAATGCATACTTGGCCGAATAGGCATATTCCTATTTAGTTTATTTCTTAATTTCTAATTTAGGAATTAGTCATTTGTTCCTAAATAGATGAGTATTGTAATGCTTATAAATAGGTCATCAAAACATGTAACAAGGGACATGATGCCATTAATATAATTATGATTTCTTGTAAGAAATTATTCTCTTTAGTTCTTAAAGGAACTTGGTGAGGCTATTTAAGTGAGGGCTTAAGTAATTTTGCAAACTTGTTTAATTCTAAACTTAGAATTGACTTAGCTCATTCTAGGTTTGGACATTACACCCCTTTTAATTGTTTATAACTTAGGTTGCCATAAACAAATTTTCTAGAGGTCTAACTGAGAATTAAAGTTCCTTGCTTGATTCTTGAACGTTTATTATGCAAAGGCAATAACATTGAATATGGATTTGGGAGAAGTTACCCACATTCATATCATTGTAGCATAAAAGAAGGATGAGCTAGATGGAATAGCCTTGTTATTGCGCTTCTTCCAATTTAAATTGGGTAGTGTTGCGATGAGGCAAGAGTTTAAAAGAGTTGTTTGGGAAATTACTTGTAGCATCCTCAACCTAATTCATTTGCATTTTAATTATTATATATTTGCATATATGACTTAAGCATGAATATTTACATCATCGCATTTAGGATATTTGAATATGAATATGATCTTTGCATAGTTGCATGGCAAATTGTCATATATTGTGTGCAAGCTATAATATCTTAAATAAAGGTGTTTTGAAACTTATGAAAGATATAAGGAGCATATGAAGATTGGTAGATGGATAGAGGTGATGAAGAAATGAAGAAAATGGACTAAAAAATAAAATTTCAACTTTTAACCAATAGCAACAAGCCACCATGATTTTGTCCTATTAGAGTAGGCATACAAATTAAATTTCCCTCCCCTTAAAATTAGATTGAAGGGGATAAAAAGGAAAAATACAATAGAAGAAGGAATGCAAAAGAAAGAGAAAGGTAGAAGGAAAGAAAGAAGAGAAGGAAGAAGAAGAAGAAGAAGGAGAAAAAGAAGAAAAATGGAGAAGAAAAAGTTAACTAGGACGAGAACCTGAGGTTTTCTAGCTTTAGTGAAAGGTATGTGATTTCATATTTGTTCCTCCATGAAATTTCTCCTTCATGGCATATTAATCATGAACAATTAGTGGGAGTTATAAAGAAATTAAAGTTAGGATTCATGTGTTAGAAGTTGCTGATAGTGAATATGAATTGGATTCCTTTGATTATGTTTTCAGGCAAGCTGTTGCACCCATAATTTCATAACCCTAGAAGATGAATTAGGCAAAATGAAAGGAATGAACATTTTAGGGTTATTTCTCATCTAAATTTCTATAAAACACTTTTTCCAAATACCTTATGTGTGAAAAGATATAGTCCCTTGATTGTGACTAACTCTTATTGAAACCTGCATAGTAATTGGTTTAGTTTTCTAAGAATTTTGTGGGACTAGAATGGGAATTAGGTGAAGTGTAAAACTTCAAAGTTGTAGCTCTATATATTTTATAAATATTTATAAAGCATATTTTCTTAATATTTTGTGTGTTAAGAGATATGACTCCTTGATCAGGACTGATCCTGAAGCTATTCATACCAACAAAGTCTGAAATTGACCACTACTTTTATAATCCTTTAAAGTTGAATTAGAAGATGTGTGAAGGATGAAAAATTTTCATTTATATGTTAAATAATTTTCCCTTAATTAATTTTTCAATTGGACTTCTATGTTTTTAGGTATGGCTAAGTTTACGGGACTGTTTAGAATATAATTGTACCCAAAATAGGGCAAATTTCTAAAATTCACCATAAATTGTGTAGTTTATATTTTTAGATGAATTTTGGATATGTTGTATCCATATATGTATAGTTTAATTAAAAAAGAATCAAGCCATTTAGATTTACGGGGCAAAAGTAATTATAGAAAAAAGCCTACTAAGGTCATGATATATTACAAAAGTATACATGCATATTGAGATAAAAATCTTACTTTATCATCATGGATTCTTGGATTGATTTAGTATTTTGGAATAGATCCTCAAGTAATGAAATATGATAGCATGTGTGGCAATAAGATATGGTAGCCTATATGGAAATAACATTCGATAACCTGTGTGGCAACAAAATATAACTGTGGCATTAAGGATTGAAAAACTCTTTATTTCATGCTTGGATGAGATGATGAGTTATTTATATTTAAATGTTTATTATGTTATTTGTGATTGAAGTATCATTATGTGCTTACTTACTAAGTATGCAAGCTCACTCCTTTACATTAAATTTTCTTTCAGGAAGAGTAGACTAAAGATTACATCCAGTCTACATTTTGAAGTTGTTGTCTAGCAGTCTGATAGAGGTTTGGCTAGTATGCAGTCCATTAGTAGTTTAGTTTATTTAACAATGTATATTTTGTAATAAATATTTACTATGTTATGATACAAGATACATAGTATTCAAAATAATTGAAGAAAGGTCATTTAATGTAATGGGATTGCATGAGAGAATTTTAATGATGTTATGTAACTTTAATACTCCATGCTTTATGAATGAGTTAATGCACTTGCTTTAGAAATTATTAGTAATTGGAAAGTCACATTCTAGTGGTATCACAGTAGGTAAATGATTCTGTAGACATGTGTAATGTGAATATGTTGTATATGATATATGCATTGTGCTAATTCTTACATGCATTGGCATATAAGAGTATAGATGCACCTGATAGAGTTCATGTTGGCCCAGAGGTTAGAGATGAGTCTATTAAGCTTGTTCATGCTCGTGAGCATGTTGATCACGTTACAGGGAATCTTGAGATTGCAAGGAATAATCTAGTTGTATATGTAAACCTAAATATCATACAGTTTATTGAAATGATGCAAAGATTTGTAGCCCAAGCATGTGCAGGACTTGCTATAGACAAGAATTATGACAGATTAAGGAAGCAATGGACAATTAACTTTAAGGGCACTATAGATCCTACTAAGGTCGAGGTAGTTTGACATGGGATGATTTTCTAAGGGAGCTTGTAAATAAACACACACTAGCAGTATACTTGATAAAAAGAAGATGGAATTTTTCTCATTGAAGCAAAATGACATGACAATGGTAGATTATGAGGTACAATTTGTGAAACTCTCGAGATATGCCTCAGAGTATATAACTACAAAGGAATTAAAGTGCCAAAAATTTGAAAGGGGACTGAGGTTTGAAATTTGAGATCGATTAGCTATTAAGCCAGCCAATTATACTGCATTATTAGCAATAGCTATTCAAGCTAATGAGGTTATCCAAGAGAAGAATGCAATTGAGTAAAAAAGGAAGAGAAGTTAGTATGGTGAAGTGGATAACTAAATAAAGCAATAAAAAAAGGTGGTTTCACATTATCTAGGGGATACTATTTCAAAGAGTTGCTAGCAATCAAAGAGCCAAAGGACAAATTTAGTCTAGTAGATTAATATTAGTAGCATTTGGTAGAGGTAACTATGGTGGTTTTGAAGGCTTAGAGGGTAAAAGGGGACCAGTTGACATAATGGGTAGAAGTGTAGCCCCAATTTGTACTAATTATGAAAGAACTCATTTTGAAAAGTGTTGGGGACCTAAAAGGCTTTGTTACACTTGTAGACAACTAGGCTATATGAGTCGAGATTGCCCAATGGCAGGTGCGGCTAAATGAGAGTCTCAGGTAGTTAGGTAAAGTAGTATTAGAGAGAATGTTCATGGCACAAGTAGAGGCAAAGGGCAAGGTAGAAGCAAATGAGGACATGGTGGTTCAGCTTTAGTTTTTAGTAGTGGACAAGGGGCCCATAATCAACCTCATGCTAGAGTTTATGTTATTATTCGTCAAGAGGCTTTAATAGCTCCTAAAGTTATTTTTAGTACAATTTCTATTTGTGATTTAGATGTTTATGTTTTGATAAACCCAGGATCCACACATTCAATTATGTCCTTAGAATTTGCATCGCAAGTGCATGGTATAGTTGAATCCTTAAGATATAATTTATATGTTTTGATGCCTGCTGGAGGTAGTGTAATTATAAGCAAAGTATCTAGAACTTGTTTAGTGCTAGTGTGTAGTGTTGTATTGCCTGCAGAATTGATATTGTTGACCTTTAAGGAATTTGATGTTATTTTGAGTATGAACTGGTTAGCAAAGCATTAAGCAGTTTTAGATTGTCATACTAAAGAGTTGATGATCAGATATTCAGGATAGCTAAGAGTTACATTTATTGAGGAGCGTAAAATTGTTCCAACTTGTTTAATCTCAGTTATTCAGGCTTTTCAACTAATCAAAGAAGGTTTCAATTCATTTCTAACTAATATGGTAGACACCAGTGTTCCTAATTTGGATTTGAGTTTTCCTTTACAAAGAGAAGTCGATTTTAATATTGAGACCTTACTAATAGTGGCACCTTTTTCTATACACCATATTGAATGGTAATAGTTGAATTACAAGAATTAAAGAAACAATTGGAAGAATTGTTGAAAAAAGGTTTCACTCAACCTAGCACATCTCCTTAAGAGGCACCGTGTTATTTGTAAAGAAAAAGGATGAGAGCATGTGATTGTGTATTTATTATAAGCAATTGATCGAGTAACAATAAAGAATAAATACCTTTGTCGAGAATTGATAATTTGATTGATCAACTTTAAAGAGGAATGGTATTTTCAAAAATTGATTTGAGATCTGGGTATTGGCAGCTGAGGGTTGTTGAGCCAGACATTTCAAAAACTACCTTTCGTACTAGGTATGGTCACAATGAGTTCCTTGTTATGCCTTATGGGTTAACTGATGCATTGCAACATTTATGGCATTAATGAATCGTACATTCCAACAATATCTTGATCAGTTTATGATTGTGTTTATTAATGACATTCTCATATACTTGCAAAATCAAGAGAAGAACGAGTAGCATCAGAGAATCATATTACAGATCTTAAAGAAAAGTAATTATATGCTAAATTAAGTAAATGTAACTTTTGGATGGAACAAGTGGTCATTTTGGGGCATGGTGTATCTAGATATGGTGTTTAACATGATCTAGTAAGGTGAGAGCCATTTTAGAGTGGGATCCACCCAAAAATGTATTAGATGTGCATAATTTTTTAAGGTGGGTCAATTATTATAAATGATTTATAAAAGGATTCTCCATTATTACTAGACCATTGACAAAATTATTGAGGAAGAATGTAGCATTTAAATGGGATAATGAAATTTTAGTAGAGTTTTGAGGAATTAAATAATAGATTAACTACAACACCAATTTTGACATTGCCATCAACAAATGGTGGATTTATAGTGCACATTGATGCATCAGGACAAGGGTTAGGTTGTGTTCAACATGGAAAGGTGATAGCGTATGCTTCTCAATAGCTAAGGCCTCATAAGTTGAACTACCTTACACATGATTTAGAGTTGACAGCCATTATCAAACCTTGAAAATTTAGAGGCATTATTTGTATAGATAGACATTTCAAATTTTGACAAATTATAAAAGCTTGAAATATATTCTAACATATAGAGAATTGAACCTAAGGTAGAGAAGATGGATAAAATTGTTGAAGGACTATGATTGCACTATTGATTATCATCCAAGTAAGATTAATGTTGTTACTAATGCTTTAAGCTGAAAAGCCTTAGATGTTGTTGCTATAATGGTTGTTATAATTTGACATCCTTGGTTAATCTTCATGCTTTAAATGTAAAATTTGAGATTCAAAATGTGATAACATTAATGGCTACACTTCAGTTGAAACTTGTGATAGATGATAAAATTAGAGAAGCTTAGAGGAAGGATCCATATTTGCAGAAAATGCTATTAAAGACACAAAAAGGTAAGAAGATTGATTTTTCAATTAGAGATGATGGCATTATATGATGGGTAGCCAAATCTGTGTACCAGATGTTGATGGTTTGAGATTAGAAACTATGTAGGAGGTACACAATGTACCATATGTTATACACCCTTGAAGTACAAAAATGTATAGAAACCTGTGGTCACATTTTTGTGGTTAATAATGAAGAAAGATATAGCTGAGTTTGTATCAAGATGTTTAACCTGCCAATAGATGAAGGCAAAACATCAAGCACTGGTAGGTAAGTTGCATCCTTTACCTATTTTTGTATGAAAATGGGAGAAAATTTCAATGGATGGATTTTATTATTGGTCTGCCTCAAACATAAAAAAAAGACATAATATTGTTTGGGTTATTATGGATAGACTGATAAAATCTACACACCTTTTGCTTATATGACAAACATATTCACTCCATAGACTGGCTAAAATATATATTATTGAGATTATGAGATTACATGACATTTCTATTCTATTATTTTAGATAGAGATCCTCGATTCACTTCTTATTTTTGGAACAACTTACAAATAGCCTTAGGTACTCATTTGAATTTTAGCATTGCTTTCACCCACATACTGACGTCAATCAGAGATGATTATTTAGACATTAGAGGATATGATGCAAGCTTGTGTGTTAGAATTCAAAGGTAATTGGGATGATCATTTGCCATTAATGGAATTTACATATAACTACCAATCTAATATTGGTATGGCACCATATAAAGCTTTATATGGCAGGAAATGCAAAAGTCCAATTTATTGGGATATTGAAGGGATGAGATAGTTAGAGGGTCCTAAGATGGTGCAGGACACATTGGCAAAAATCTAACTAGAAGATGTTTGCAAGCTGCTCAATAAAGGCAAAAAGGGTATGCTGATAGGCAAAATGAGAAATGGAATATTAGATTAGAGATAAAGTATTTTTGAAGGTTTCAACCATGGAAAGGCATTATTAGGTTCGGTGAATAGGAAAAGTTAAGCCTAAGGTATAGGCCATATGAGATCATAGAAAGAATTAGGCCTTTGACATATCGATTGGCATTACCAGTAGAATTATCTCAAATACACAAAGTTTTCGATGTTTTTATGCTCCGAAGGTATCATCATAATCCTAGCCATATATTATTAGAGCTAGAGATTGAATTGTTTGATGATATGAATTGTCATACAGAACTAATTGAAATCCTTGATCAGTAACTATAATAGCTGAGGAATCAAGTGATATCAATTGTTAAAGTGAGATAGAGCCACTACTCACCTAAAGAGGCCACTTAGGAAGTAGAGGAACATATAAGATGATAATATCCCTTTCTATTCTAGAGTCCAAAGTGTTCAAGCTTTATAGTAGAAGGTGTGTATGTCATAGGAGGTTTTGTAGTATATGATGAAGGTATATGTATTTCAAAAAGGTCATAAAAGGTTAGTTTTGAATAGGTTAGTTAGGCTGGCTTATTTTTTATGTCCTTTTCAATTTTATCCAGTCCCTTAACTTCTGAATCTCAAGTGCTTTTCTTCTGATCTCATTAGTCTAGCTTCTTTAATCATTCATTCTCATGATTTCAGTATACTTCTCTTCAATTTGTACTTGAAGCATAGACATTGAGTCATAAACATCCTTCTAATGATCTAAGATTTTGAAATCAATTTGTTGTACTTGCAATGAAACTAGATCTTCCTTATAAAATTTTCATAGGAGGGGGAGAATTGTAACACCCTCAAACTAATTCATTTGCATTTTAATTATAATATATTTGCGTATATGCATGACATGACTTAAGCATGAATACTTACATCATAGCATTTGAGGTATTTAAATATGAATATGATGTTTGCATAGTTGCATGGAAAATTATCATATGTTGTGTGCATGTTATAATATATTAAATAAAGGTATTTTGGAACTTATTAAAAGTATAAGGAGCATATGGGAATTGGTAAATGGATAGAGGCCATGAAGGAATGAAGAATAATAACTAAAAGAGAAAATTTCAACTTTCAACCAATAGAAACAATCCACCATGATTTTATCCTATTAAAGTAGGTATACAAATTAAATATATCACCCTTTAGGATCATATTAGAGAGGAGAAAATGGGACAATATAGCAAAAGAAGGAGATAAAAAGAAAGAGAAAGGAAGAAGGAGATAAAGAAGAGAATGAAGAAGAAGCAGATGAAGGAGAAAAAGGGAGAAGAAAAAGTTAACGATAAAGAGATCTTAAGGTTTTCTAGCTTTTATGAAAGGTACATGATTTAATATTTATTCCTCTATGAAATTTTTCCTTCATGGCATACTAATCATGAGCAATTAGTGGGAGTTATAAAGAAATTATAGTTAGGATTCATGTGTGAGAATATGTTGATAGTGAATATGAGCTAGATTCCTTTAATTCTATTTTCAGATAAACTATTATACCAATGATTTCATAACCCTAGAAGATGAATGAGTTAAAGTGAAAAGAATGAAAGTTGTAGGGCTATATATCATCTAAATTCTAGTAAAAACATTTTTTCCAAATAAGTTATGAGTGAAGAGATATAGCCCATTGATTGTGACAAACTCCTATTAAAGCCTGCTCAGTTACTGGTTCTGTTTTCTAAGAATTTTGTGTGCCTAGATTGGGAATTAGGTGAAGTGTAAGACTTTAAAATTGTAGCTTTCTCTCTTGTCTAAATTTTTGTAAAGCAGTTTCCCTTATTATTTTGTGTGTTAAGAGATATAGCTCCTTGATCAGGCTGATCTTGAACTTATTCATGCCAACAAAGTCTGAGATTGACCGCTTCTTTTAAGGACCTTCAAAGTTGAATTAGAGGATCTGTGAAGCATGAAAAATTTTCATTTATATATTAACTAATTGACCCTATATCTATTTTTCAATTAGACTTCTAAGATTTGAGATATGGCTAAGTTTACAGGACTATTTTGCATATAATTACACCTAAAATAGGACAAATTTCTAAAATTCACCATAAATTGTGTAGTGCATGTTTTGGGATTAATTTTGGATATCTTATACCCATATATTTCTAGTTTAACTAGAAAAAAGAATAAAGTCATTTAGATTTATGGAAAAATTTTAATTATAGAAATAGCATACTAAGGTCATCACATGTTACAAGAGCATACATGCATATTGAGATAAAAATCTTACTTTATCATCATGGACTCATGGATCGGTTTGGTGTACTAGAATAGGTCCTCACATCGTTGAAGATAAAATGGGAAATAAGTTAGGACTATCCATTATAATAACCATTTTCATTCACTAATCATGGCATTCATGTACGAAAATTCATATGCATAAAAGTTAACTCATCATTCATACATAATCCAACATGTATTTAACATACATACATGTTAACTAATGTTCAAGGCTATTGACCACAAAAAAAATCCTATCTAGGTATATGTACATGACACAAGGAGTGAGAAAGTTGGAATTCAACTAATAACTTGTGCTTCATATGTCTGTATGCAAAACTTGATGCTCCAAAGTACCCAAACCTTATGCTTCAGTATCTAAAAAACATAATTATAATTTTTTGAGTCACAACTCGATGAATAAAAATAGTAATCAGATTCATATGTCACAAACAATAATCAAATATCATCATGATACATTACAAGTATAAGAATTTACTATGCAAATACAATTGCAATAGATTGATTTTGTCGTGACCTTGTAAGGCAAACATTGCTCCCGGGAATTCATGTAATTTAAGTGACATTTGATTTTATTGTCTAACATATAAAAAGTGAATCTTTTGATCAATAGCATGTGCTAATAGGACATACTGGTCCTTTTTTCCAAGTGATTTGCAAGTGTGTGACAAGATGTTCACAATATCCATTTTAGTTCCATATGCAAGTATTCATTCACAATGGTATACCAAGTAATCATTTATATCATATAATTATCAGTTGACTTATATTCACATGTAAAATGTCACAATTCAATCACATATACATGTAATGGAACACATCCATATCATAATATCATCACACATACAAATTAGAATCAAATTATGGCTTTTACTCACTTTGATGCAACCAACCTTTATGGTATGTTTGAACCTCTCCCTTAGGCTACCTCAATGCATTAAGATCCTAAAATTTGATACATACATGATTATAAATATGTCAAAATGATTTTACATGCTTGATATGCAACTATGCTCATGTTTCATGTAAGTGGGTCAAGTACTTAAGCTTATTTTTCTTGTATGGCAACTTGACCTTGCTATGCTATAACTACAATAACTCTTGCTATATTTATCCAAATGACTTGATTCTTTTTTCTACATAAACTAGACATATAATGATACCTCATATTCAAATATCAAGTACATATAAGGCTTGCAAAAAAATGGTGAATTTATGAATTATGGCCCATTTCAATGTGATATCAGTGTAATTAGGTGTTACAATGTTAGCCATATCTCTAGTTGTAAAAATAATTTTCAAGCATCTATAAAACACATAAAGGAATAGTTTTTATGTTTTACACGCTGTCCAATTCAATCTATAAGGTTACAAAAATAAATGGTCAATCTCAAGGTGAGCAGGTTTCAACACATTCAGTCACAATGAAGGAGAAATATCTCATCAACCATGATATATTTGGCAAAATTATTTTATAGTCATGTATATTATACATAAATCAAAAACATTAAAGCTTGAAACACCACCAAATTCCCATTCTATGGCCATCAAATCTTGAATAACAGAACTAAGAGATTGAACCAATTTCATCAAGTTCAGAGTAAGTCACAATCAAAGAGTAATATCTCTTTTCTCATAACAAATTAAGAAAAACTGTTTTACAAGAATTTAAAGGGGATATAACCCTACAAATTTCATATTTTTCACTTTGTCTAAATCAGCAGATAAGGTCATCAAAATATATGAAAATAGTTAGACTGAGGAGATTTTAGTAGGTTGTGAACTAGCCTAATAAAGGAGCCATAACTCTTTACACAAAACAAATTAAGCACAACTATTTTACAAGAATTTATACGAAACATAAAACTAAAAGTTTTGTGCTTTGCGATTTCCATAATTCCTCTTCTGGGGTTATGAAATCGTAGGTGCAACAAGCTTTTCTAACAACAAAATCTACATAATCAGCTTTGTTTTTCTTAAGTTTCATACTCATTACATGAACTCTACCTCAAATTACTTCATAATTCTTACTAATCATGCATGTTTAACTTATTATGAGGGAGTAATTTCATATGGAAAGAAGATAGATTAAATTATCTCTTTTGCCAAAACTAGAAAAGCTTAGGGTTTCCTCCTAGATAATTGAGTTTCCTTTCTTTTCTTCTGGTGCCCCTCATATTTTTCCACTCTAATATGCTACTAAAAGATAAAAAAATTCAATTTTTATATCTATTATAATAAGAAAAAATCATGGTTGCTTACTACCATTTGTATATCTCTTCTTCTTCTTCTTCTTCTTCTTCTTCTTCTTCTTCTTCTTCCTTAGCTCTCTTTTTCTTCCAGTACCCCTCACATTTTTCCTCTCTAATTTGCTTCTAAAGGATGAAAATTTCAATTTATATGCCTATTCTAATGAGACAAAATCATGGTGGCTTACTACCATTGGTTGAGAGTTCACTTTTCCACTTTTAGTCCATGTTCTTCACTCCTTCATCAACTCCATCCATCTACTAATCTCCATATGCTCCTTATACTTTTAATAGGCTCTAAAATAACATTATTTACGATATTATAATATATACACAACATTTGATAATTTGCCACGCAACTATTCAAACATCATATCTTTGTTCAAGTGCCTTAAATGTAATGGTGCTAGTGTCATGTCATGCTTATCAAATTCACATATAAATGATATTTTATCCAATGCATATGTTCATATGGGATTGTAAATCATTTATGTAATGAATATGTTCATGTGAGAATGATAATGAATGGGGATAGGGATATTACATTTCTTCACCTCTTATAAAAAATTTCATCCTCGAAATTTAATACCTGTAAACAAATATGGCTATTGTCGTTCCATGTTCTCTTCGGTTTCCCATGTAGCCTCTTCTTATGAGTGGTTTCTCCATAACACCTTAACCAAAGGGATTTCTTAATTCCATAACTGTTTTATCTTATATCTAATGATTTTCACTAGTTCTTCAACTTAACTTACATCATCTGCAATTATTATAGTTGGTTCCCTAAGTATATGTGTTGGATCATATTGATAGTTTCTTAGCATACTCACATGAAATACATCTTGAATCTAAGCCATCTCTGGTGGTAGTGCAAACCCATAAGCTAATGGATTAATTGTTTTTAGGATCTTATATGGCCTTATGTATGGAGGACTCAGTATCCCCTTCTTACCAAATTAGTTATCCCTCTCCATGGTGAAACTAAAAGGAAAACATTATCTCGCACCTCATATTCTATTTCTCTTCTATATTGGTTTGCATAGCTCTTTTGCCTATCTTATGTTGTCTTAAGTTTGCTTTTGATTACCTTCACCTTGTCTATAGTGTCTTGTATTAGTTTTGGCCCTTCTAAAACACGCATCCCTTCTTCATCCCAATAGATAGGACTTCCACGTTTTCTTCAATATGGTGATTCATATGGTGCCATTTGTATACTGATATGATAATGATTATTATAAACAAATTCAATCAAGGCAATATATTCATCCCATGCAGCCCCGAACTCTATCACACATTCTCTAAGCATGTCTTCAAATGTCTAAATTGCCCTTTCTGATTGCCCATCTATCTAAGGATGAAAATTAGTACTGAAACAACTTGGTACCCAAAGCCTATTGCAAATTGACCCAAAATCAAGATGTAAATTGTAGATCTTTATTTGATACAATCGATATTGGAACACTATATAATCTAACAATTTCATCTACATATTTCTTGGCTAAGTGTGTAAGTGAACTATCCCCATCGTAGAGCCAAAAAGTGAGCTGACATAGTTAGTCGATTAATGATCACCCATATAGCATCATTCTTCTTCAAAGTTCTCGAAAACCCAAATTCAAAGTGCATGGTTATTCCTTCCCATTTCCATATCGAAATTCTTAATGTTTTTAATTTTTTAGCTAGTGCTTGATGTTTAGTTTTGATCTGCTGACAAGTCTAACATGTTAAAACATAAGTTGTTACAACTTTCTTTATTTGGGGCCCCTAAAAAATGAGATCGTAGGGTATTATACATTATGTCATTCCAAGATGCATGCCATATGGAGAATTGTGTGCTTCTTCTAGGATTTCTCTTTACAAATACAAGATCCCAACATCAAGGCATCATTTCGAATATCAAAATCAGCATGTCTCCCCTGTTTTATCATTTCAATCATTCTCTGTAACTTTAGATCCTTAACCTATGCTTTTTAAATTCAATCATGCAACATCAGTCTCACTTGAAAAGTAACAATCAATACCCCATTCTTTTGTATGTTTAGTTCCACATTCATAGCTCATAACTAAACTAAATAAGACAATAGAAATACCTATAAATAAGCTACACTGCTTCTTGATTTCCTGTTCAAAGCAAAAATAACCACATTTACCTTCCTTGGGTGATACTGAATGGTGCAATCATAATCTTTTAGTAGTTCTAACCACCACCTCTGTGTCATGTTTAATTCTTTTTGGCTCATCAAATATTTCAAGCTCTTGTGATTTGTAAATATCTGAAATTTTTCCCCATATAAGTAATGCCTCTGTATTTTCAAAGTAAACACAACAACAGCAAACTCTAGGTCGTGTACTGGGTAAGATAATTTTAAAGGCTTCAACTGTTTGTATGCATATGCAATTACCTTACCATATTGCATTAAAACACATCCCAAACCTTAATGAGAAGCATCACTATAAAGTACAAATCATCCATTACCTGTAGGAATGGCTAACACTGGAGAAGATGTCAATGTATCTTTTAATTCATCAAAACTCTCTCGACATGCTTCAAACCATTAAAATGCTATTTTTTTTTATAGTAACCTAGTCAAAGGAACAGGTATAAGTGAAAATCATTTAACAAATCAATGATAATACCTAACTAGCCTTAAGAAACTTCAAAATTTTATAACTCTTTAGGGTTTCCCATTTTACTGTTGCTTTAATTTTGTTTAGATCCACTTTTATACCCTTTCTAGAAACTAAATGTCCTAAAAATATCATATGATCAATCTAGAACTCGCACTTGCTTAATTTAGCAAATAACTATTTTTCTCTCAAAATTTGCAACATAATCCTTAAATGTTGTTTATGCTCCTATTTGCTTCTTGAATACACCAATGTGTCATCAATGAACACAATTACAAATTTGTCTAAGGTTGAAACACTTTGTTCATAAGAGCCATAAATGCAGCTGGTGCATTAGTCAAACCAAATGGCATCACCAAAAATTCATAATGCCAATACCTTGTTTGAAAAACAGTCTTCGATACATTTAGGATTCAAATTTTAAGCTGATAATAACCTAATTACAAGTCAATTTTAAAAAACACATGTACTCTTTATAATTGATCAAACATATCATTTATCCTTGTTAAAGGATATTTATGCTTCACAGTAACCTGATTAAACTGCCTATAATCAATGCACAACCTCATTGTCCCATCTTTCTTTTTAACAAATAACACTAGAGCACCCTAAGATGATATACTAGGTTTGTTGAATCCATTTTCAAGTAGTTCCTGCAATTGGATCTTCAATTCTCTTAACTCATTGAAGCCATCCATAAGGTGGAATGGATATCAGTATTATTTATGGGACAAACTCAGTTGTTAATTATATCTCCCTATTAGGTGACAAGCTAGGTAGGTTGGTTGGAAATACATTTGGAAACTTATTTACCACTAGAATATTCTTAATTAATTCATTTATGAACCTTGTGTCTACCACATAGGCCAAATAAGCCTTACAATGCCTTTAATCATGTAAAGGCCTTCATAGCAAAAACTAGATATGCAGGTATAATTTGCCTTTCCTCATAAAACACAACCCATGTATGATTTGGAGTTTCCAGAATAACTTTCTTAGTAAAATAATTCATTATTGCATGATATTTAGACAACCAATCCATACCCACTATCACATCAAATTCATAGAGTGGTGACAATACTAGATCAACATTCAACTCAATGTCATAAATGTGAATCACATAATCACAACATACCTTATCCACAATCATCACATCTTTCAAAAGAGTAATGACACATAGGTTAAAACCTAAAGGTTGATGCTTACTACACAAGTAGGATCCCATGTTCAATGAAATAAATAAGCAAGGATTAATTAAAACATAAACTTCTAAATCATGGAGAAAAATTTTACCAATGATAATTTCTAAAGCAGTGACAACTTCTTGCCTAATCATGCAAATACTCTGGCTTGTGTTGGGGGTCTAGAACTCTGACCTTTTAATATGCTCATACCTTAGCTAGCTATGGTTGTTTTATCTCTACCCCTGCCAAATGATACCTCAACTCCACTTACTTTTGAAACTTCAATTATGGATTCTGATGTAGCTTTACCTCTGCGCCCCCCCCCCCCCCCTTTCAGATATTTTAGATCTTTCAAGACAATCTCTAAGCATATGTCAAAAGAGCCATAAAAGTAGCACCCACTAGTCAGTTTCCTACATTCACCCATATGTTGTCTGCCACAATGTACACATGAGGGTTGTTATTGCATAACTTGGCCTTGTCCTTCACCTGTATAAGATGAAACTCCTAATCCTTTGCCTCTATATCAAAAGTAACCACTCCTAACACTGAATTGTGTAGGCTTATAATCTCTACATTAATCTTTCTTTCTGTTAAAATCTCTCATAAAACTCAATATGCCCTCTTTTTACTCGTTGTTCTATCTTTTCTTCTCCTAATATTTCCACCTTGATTACAACAGCTTTTTGATTGGTATAACTTTCAAGATCTATAGTTATGATCTTACTTTTGATCTCATATCTCAATCGCTCTTTAAACTTTTGACATTTGTCTTTGTTAGTGGCCACCATGAAGGATGCATTATGAGATAATTGATTAAACTTTACCTCATACTCAACTATAGTCATCTCCCCCTGCTTCAGATTCAAAAATTCCCTTCTTTTGTTATCTTTGCACACTTTAGGCATATAATTATTATTGAACACATGAAGAAAATTATCCCATGTAAGCACTTGAGGCTAGACATCACTATCTAGAATAGTTTCCTACCAATTATATGCATCCCCTATAATAGCGGCACTGCATAATCAAACTTTTCTTTTGGTGTACATTTCATCATATTCAAAACTTTATATGTTCTTTTTAGCCATGTCTCTGCCACTACTAGATCTGTGGTACCACTAAAGTCGACTGTACCTTATTTTCTTAACTTGTCATACCTTCTTTCTCTTTGATTTTCTCGATCTTGCACTATTAGTTCACCAGTTTTATATTATGTTTGCCCATGAGATATGTGTTATGCATGAGAATGTGTAGGAGATCTAACTCTGTCAACAGGTTGATCTTTTAATGTTTGGTATGATGCATCTATGGAATGCAAATTGGCTGACATGACTACCCTCTATTAATGCTCTATAGACATATAAGACTATGTCATATGATAAAGCATAATAGTGTAAAAGTCATGTCATGTTCATATGTATATCCCTATGGAACATATCCCTACTCTAATAACAAAAGATGTAACAATCATTTTCATTTAGTAATCATAATAGTCATGTCTAAAAAGTCATATGCATAAAAGTTAACTTATCATTCATATATAATCCAAGATGTATTTCATGTACATATATGTTAACTAATGTTCAAGGCTGGTGACCACAAATTGATTCATATCTAGGTATATGTACATTACACAAGGAGAGAGAGAGTTGGAATTCAAATGACAACTTGTACTTCATATGACTATATACAAAACTTTATGCTCTAAAGTATCCAAACATTATGCTTCAATATATGAAAAACATAATTGTGATTTGGTGAGTCATGATTCAATGAATAAAAATAATAATCAAATTATTATGGCATAACCAACAATCAAATACCATCATGATACATTTTAAGTATAAGAATTTACAATGCAAATACAAATGCAATAGATTGATTTTATCGTGACCTTCCAAGGCCAATACTGCTCCCAAGAATTTAGTTGTTAGACTAGGTTATTCAAACCTAAGTCAAGACTCTCTTTTAATCTTGACAATATAGATTAAAAGTTCTAATGTCAATTTTAAGTGTTGTTTTTACAGTTTATAAGAGTTATCTTCATTGAAATTCAAAATCTTCAACCTTAAAAAGTTCATCCAATTTTGTAGTGTGTTTATTCTAAGTTGTGACGATGAATCAATCACTAGAAAGGATGAAGCCATGCCAAAGAAATTTGCAGGTGAATTAGCAATCGCAAATCAACTGAAGGAGCCTTCGTTGAATTACAGAGGAATTCACAATTTCAGTCGCACCTAAGACACAGTGATCTCGCGACTGTGACTTTTGATAGTGGTTAGAACACGATGACTATATTTTCCTGGACAGCTGACATGTGGACTAGCCATTAGACACAAGACAAGGTTCTTGTTGTAATTTCTGGCTCCTCAGTGCTAATTGGAAATTTGCGACCGTGAAATGTAGTAGTGACCGCGACTTCCGCCTGATAAGCATTTAATGCTAACTCTATCTAGCACATCTTGGAGATTTCTTAATAGTTTATTTGTAATGCCTCTTTGGTAGTTATTGCTTATAAATACACCACCACATGGACTTGAATGCAAGAGGATAACCATTGAAATGTGCCAAAACTCTTGCTAATTGATTTCTCAACTTTAATTCTTTATTTCTTTGTACATAGTTTGGTGTGAACTTTAAACACTTTTTGTGTTAGGTTTGAGAGTTAGCCCTTGCATAGAAAACTCTTATATAGGTTTGAGAGTGAGCCTTAGAAAACTCTTTTACTGGTTTGAGAGTGAGCCTTAGAAAACTCTTGTATAGGTTTGAGTGTGAGCCTTGGAAAAACACTTGTAAGGTTTAGTATGAGCCTAAACACTATGTTGAGTGTGAGCCTTGGAAAAACACTTGTAAGGTTTGGTGTGAGTCTAAACACTAAGTTTAGTGTAAGCTTGTAAAACACTAGTGATTGAGTGAAACACCTAATTTGTGAATTAGGGAGTGGATGTAGGGTTGGTTAATACCTGAACCACTATAAAACTCTTATGTTCATATTTCTCTTGTCCTTTCTCTAATTTTTCATATTTGTGAGCTTCTTCTAAAATCAAAAGTTCAAATTTGCCACCAATTCAATCCCCCCTTCTTGGTGCACTAGGGCCAACAATTAGTATCAAAGCTAGCCTTAATTATGTGAGAAAAGATCAATGGCTCAAAAAGGAGTCCACTTTCACCTTAAACCCCACTTTGATGGCAATGATTATGCTCTTTGGAAACATAAAATGGAGATCTATCTTGATAGTGATCTCATCAACTTATGGGATTATATTCTTGAAGAGTGGAAGCCTCCAACAAAGATAGTTGAAGGCTTAGAGGTGGCAATTACAAGAGAAGAATGGACTGAAGCACAAAGGAAGGCAAACGTGAAGAACAATAGGGCAATGGTTATTCTCCTAACCTCCATGTCAAGAGAAGAAATTGGAAGAATCCAATATTGCCAAACTGCACATGCCATATGGAAAGCATTGAAAAACTATCATGAGGCCATAACTCTTGTGAAATCAAGTAGGTTGGAGATGTCTATGATAGAGTGAGAGTTTTTCATGATGAAAGACCATGAAAGCATCACCGAAATGACAAATAGACTCCTCTCTATTGTCACAAACATAAAAAAGTTTAGAAGGATTCTTACAAACTATGAGGTAAACACTAAAATCCTTAAATCTCTTTCACTGGATAAATTTGGTGCAAGAGTATGCAACATTCAAGAGTCCAATCCAGAGATTAGGAAAGTGCGAATTGATGCCCTCATTGGTAAGCTTCTCACTCATAAGATGGCTCTCAAGAAAGATGAAGAGATGAAGAAGCTAAGTGAACAAAGACACAAAGAGGAAAAGAAAGCTCTAGCCTTCAAAGCTCAAGAAGATTGTTCAATCTCAAGTGACTCAAATGATAGTGATAAAAAAGAAATATCAAAAAGCTCTAAGGAGTTGATGAAAAGGAGAAGAGAAAGAAGAATATAAAGTAAGTTGTCTTCCTATCATCACAAGGAAAAGAAGAATACCTTTAAGGATACTTAGGATGATGATTGAAGTGATGAAGATGAAGATGGAGATGAAGTAGCAAACTTTTGCTTTATGGCTCAAGAGGACTCCTCCAAAGAGGTAAGTGTTTCTTCATACTCTTATGATGATTATGATGCATTTGATGATATAGATTATGAGCTTTTAGAAGCTCTCACTTTAAAATGTGACAAATATAAGTCACAAATGAAAACTTATAAGAAAAAATGTTCCAAGTCAGCGGATGAATTTGAATCCTTGAACAATCTTGTAAGTGAGTTGAGGACTTATAATGAAGAACTCAAAAAGTCCTTAGAGAGTCTATCTAAGTTAACTTCATCCCTAACCTCCTTGAGAAAGGAAAATGACTCCTTAAAGGATGAAATCATTGAGCTTAGAAATTTGATTTCTAAGTTTCATAAGGGAAAGGAAGCTTTGCATACACTTATTATATCACAAAGACCTCCTTTAGTTAGGCATGGTTTAGGCTTCAATGAAGCCTCTTCATCTACTTCTTCACTCACTACATTCATTAAGGCATCAACACCTCAAACTTCAATTATTAAGGTCATGGGGAAGAGAGGTGCCCCTAGCATTAAACCATTTATGCCTAAGGGCAAAGGAAAGACCCCCCCCCTAAAAATCAAGAGCCAAGGCTCAAAGAGCAAATTATGCTTACATTTATAACAAGAAGCATGCTCAAACACATAAACACAAAGAATTCTCTTCTACTCCTAATCACTCATGCACTTGCATATATTCTAACCACCTAAGTATAAGAAGGCCCCCCCACTCATACTAAGGTTATACATAGGAGAAAGACACTTAAGTTTAAACTCTAATGCCACTATTGCATGAAGTATAGGCTCATCAATGTATTTTGCCACATTAGGAAGGCACATCTCAAATTGGATGACCTTTCCAAGACTATCCCTTAAGGACCAAAGTATGTTTGGGTACCAAAGTAAAGTGTTTGATATTGTAGGATGTATGCCCATTCACCAAATTCTCATCATGAAAAATCTGAAGGTGAATGGAGATTGCTAATGAAAAAGGGATAAAGTTTCAAATGGTTATTTAATATCAAGGCATTGATACGAAACTTGTAATGTATCCCTTATCCCTTATGTTTTTAGCTTAATATATTTATGCATACATTTAGGGGGAGTTTTTGCTTGATATATCTATGTGCTAATATGTTTGAATTGATTTAATTGATTGTGTGATGAGTTGAATCAATTTATTTTGCATTTGAGATTTTCTACATTTCAAATGTTCAAATCAATCATAAAAGATCATATACTCTATAGTAGGGTCATATATGAAAATTCTTAAATTTCTAGCTCTAGTTTGTGTCTTCAAGCATCTTTAAATGGTTGAATTATTTTGCATTTATGTTTCATCCATTTATCGTCTTATGTGACATATTGTGATCAATTGTGCAAAATTACTTATGTTTGATATTCTAATTTGAGTTTGTACAATTGACAAGTTTGTGGTCATTCCCTCTCATATTCTCCATTCTCTCTCATATTCCCTTATATTCTTCTCTTTTTTATCTTGACAAATGGGGAAAGATAATGGACTAAATATACAAAGAGGGAACATACAATAAGAGGAGATAAAATTGACAATGATCTTATTAGAATAACTAAGGGGGAGTATGGATTGAGAGGGAGCAATTTCATACTTATGATTTGAATCACTTCACAATCATTCTCTTAGGAGCATGCATAATTAATTCTTTATCCTTTGCATATTCAATCTAGATTGTCAAAATCAAAAAGGGGGAGATTGTTAGATAAAGTTATTCAAACCTAAGTCAAAACTCTCTTTTGATCTTAACAATATAGATTGAAAGTTTTAAGGTCAATTTTAAGTGTCTTTTTTATAGTTTATAAGAGTTATCTTCATTAGAGTTAAAATCTCTAACCTTGTAAAGTTCATCCAAATTCACGGTGTCTATATTCTAAATCACAATCGTGAATCAATCACAAGAAAGGATGAAGCTAGGCCAGAGGAATTCATGGGCGAATTCACAACCATGAATCAGTTGAAGGAGCCTTAGTTGAATTATAGAGGAATTCACGGTCTCAGTCGTACCTAAGACACAGTTATCCCGCGATCGTGACTTTTGATAGTGGTTAGAACACAACGGCTATATTTTCCTGGACAACCAATGGACAGCTAATATGTGGATTAGCCGTTAAACACAAGACAGGGCTCTTGTCGCAATTTTCAGCTCCTTAGTGCAAATTGAAAATTCATGACCGCAAAAATGTAGTAGCAACCATGACTTCAGCCTGACAAGCATTTAATGCTAAATCTGTCTATCAAATCTTGGACATTTGTTAACAGTTTATTTGTAATATCTCTTTAGTGGTTATTGCCTATAAATACACCATTAAATGGACTTGAATGCAAGAGGATAACCATTGAAATGTGCCAAAACTCTTGTTAAGTTATTTCTCAACTTTAATTCTTTATTTTTTGTACATAGTTTAGTGTGAGCTTTAAACACTTTTTGGGTTAGGTTTGAGAGTTAGCCTTTATATAGAAAACTCTTGTATAGGTTTGAGAGTGAGCCTTAGAAAACTCTTGTATAGGTTTGAGTGTGAGCCTTAGAAAAATACTTGTAAGGTTTGGTGTGACCCTAAACATTATGTTGAGTGTGAGCCTTAGAAAAACACTTGTAAGGTTTAGTGTGAGCCTAAACACTAAGTTAAGTGTGAGCTTGTAAAACACTAGTGATTGAGTGAAACACCCAATTGGTGAATTAGGGAGTGGATGTAGGTTGGTTAATACCTGAACCACTATAAAACTCTTATGTTCATTCTTCTTTTACCCTTTCTCTAATCTTTCATATTTGTGACCTTCCTCTAAAATCAAAAGTTCAAATTTGCCACCAATTCAACCCCCCTTCCCCCCTCTTCTTAGTGCACTAAGGCTAACATGTGTGATTTAAGTGACATTTGATTTTGTTGGCCAACATATAACAAGTGAATCTTTTGATCAATAACATATTCTAATAAGACATATTGGTCCTTTTTTCTAAGTGATTTGTAAGTGTTTGACAAGTCGATCACAACATCCATTTTAGTTCTATATGTAAGTGTTCATTTGTAATGGTATACCAAGTAATCATTAAGATCATATAATTCTCACTTGACTTGTATTCACATGTAAAATTTCATCATTTAATCACATATACATGCATTGGAATGTAACCATATCATAAAATCATCACTTATACACATTAGAATCCAATTATGGCTTTTACTCACCATAATGCAACCAACCTTAATGGTAGGTTTGAACCTCTCTCTTGGTCTTTCTCAATGTGTTGAGATCCTAAAATTTGATAAATACATGATTATGAATATGTCAAAATGAGGTTACATGCTTGATATTGAACAATGCTCATATTCCATGCATGTGTGGGTCCAAAACTTAAGCTTATTTTTCTTGAATGGCAGCCTGATCTTACTATGCTATAACTATAACAACTCTTGCTATATTTATCCAAATAATTTTATTCTTTTTTCTACACAAAATAGACATATAATGAAACTAAAAATTCAAATATTAGGTCAATATAAGGCTTACAAAAGATATGGTGAATTTATGAATTTTTTCCTATTTCAATGTGATCTCCATCTAATCATGTGTTCCAATATTAGCCATATCTCCAATTGTACAAATACAATTTTAAAATTGATTTTCAAACATCTATAAAACACATAAAGGAAAATTTTTAATATTTTACACATTGTCCAATTTAGTTTATAAGGTTATCAAAATAAATGGCCAATCTCAGGGTGAGCAGGTTTTAGCACATTGAGAATCAGTCACAATGAAGGAGAATATCTCATCAACCATGATATATTTGGCAAAATTATTTTACAAGCATGTATATTAGACATAAATCTATAACATTCAAGCTTGGCATATACCCAAATTCCCATTCTATGGCCATCAAATTCTTAAATAACAGAACTAAGAGATTGAATAGATTTCATCAAGTTCAGAGTCAATCATAATCAAAAAGTAATATCTCTTTCCACACAACAAATTAAGAAAAACTATTTTACAGCAATTTAGAGGGGATATATCCCTAAAAATTTCATATTTTTTACTCTATCTAAATTAGCACATAAAGTCATCAAAATATATGAAATTAGCCAGACTAAGAAGATTTTAGTAGGTTGTGAACCTACCCTAATGAACGAGTCATAGCTCTTTGCACACATGAGTTTAACTATTTTACATGCATTTAGATGAGACATAAACCTACAAGTTTTATGTTTTACACTTTCCCTAGTTCCACTTATGGGGTTAAGAAATCATAAGTGCAACAAGCTACTCTAATTAACAAAACCAACACAATTACCTCTATTTTTCTTAAGCTTCAAACTTCATAGATGAGTTCTACCTCAAATTACTCCATAATTTTTACTAATCATGCATGTTTAACATGTTATGAAAGAGGAATTTCATGTGGAAAGAAGATAGATTAACTTACCTCTTTTGCCAAAACTAGAAAAGCTTAGGGTTTCCTCCTAGCTAACTTAGTTTCCTTTCTTTTCTTCTTCTTCTTCTTTTTCTTCTTCTTCCTTCTTCAATTGCTCTCTCTTTCTTCTACTACTCCACATATTTTTCCTCTCTAATATACTCCTAAAGGATTAAAATTTCAATTTGTATAACTATTCTAATAAGATAAAATCATGGTGGCTTACTACCATTGGTTGGAAGTTCACTTTTCCTCTTTTAGCCCCTCTTCTTCATTCCTTCATCAGCTCTATCCATCTATTAATCCCCACACGCTCCTTATTCTTTTATGATATTATGACATACACACAACATGTGATAATTTGTCATGCAACTATTCAAACATCATCTTTGTTCAAATGTCATAAATGCAATGGTTGAAATGTCATTGTCATGCTTATCAAATTCACATATAAATGATCATTTGTCCAATACATATGTTCACGTGGAGTTGTAAAATTATTTACGCAATGAATATGTTCATATGGAATTATAAAATCATTTATGCAGTGAATATGTTCATGTGAGAATGCTAATGAATGAAGATAGGGATATTACATCCATGACTCAAACTCTAATGGAGTTTGTAAAAGTACCTCCTATTGAAGATGTCATAGATATTCTTGTCTCGAGTTTATTTGAGGATGATGATGTATTCTTTTCAAAATTCAAAGCATTAAAAATGAATTTATCTACTTATGTCCTAATGGTATAATACATGATATACATCATTTCATGACAATATTTAATATTTAGTCCATGCATACCACTACTTTTAATCTTGCCACACAAATAAATTTTAAAATTTTGATAATAGCAAATGACATCACACCATAAAAAAGTAGGAAATTTGAGTGACTATTAAGTAAGTACTAACAAGTCTTTATATGGACCTATGGGGATATGCTAAGGGTTGATTACCGAGCATAGAATCCTCACTTACTACCATATGAAACTGGTAAAATATAAGCTTAGGTGGTTGTGGATGGAGTGGACACAACTAATCTAAGAAGAAGTAGTCAAGTAGTAAAAAGCCAATTTTTTAAATAGTAGCCTACCTAGTTAGGTTAGTCAATATAGTATCGGTACCCAAGAAGGATGGATGGGCAAGGATGTTTGTCGATTACAAGGACCAGAATAAGGCTGGCCTTAAGGATGACTCTTCAATGCCTCATTTTGATATTTTGGTGGATAATGCCACTAAGTGCATTATGTATTTGTTTATGGATGTTTTTTTGGAGTATAACCTTATTCTTATAGCCATGGTGGATAAGGTCAAGACAACCTTTATCATTGACTAGGTGACTTACTGTTATCAAGCAATGCCATTTGGGCTAAAGAATGCTTATACGACATACCAGCAGATGGAAACCACCTTATTCCATTATTTGATACATAAGGGGGTGGAAGTTTATGTAGATGATATGATAGTGAAGTTTGAAAGATGATATGATGATAAAGTCTAAGACTCATAAGGGTCACTTTAAGGCATTAAAAAAATTCCCTATAATGGGTGGATGAATACAACTTGAAGTTGAATCTAAATAAGTGTGTATTCAAAGTCACTTCAAAAAAGTTTCTAAATCATATAGTGAGCAAAAAGGTACTTAAGGTAGACCTAGATAAAGTGAAGGCCATCCAAGAAATGCAGTCATCGAACACAAATAAGGTGGTTCGTGGATTCTTAGGAGATGTTCAGTATATCAGCTGATTTATTACAAGATTGACCCTAATTTGTGAGTTTATTTTTAAGCTTCTGAAAAAAGGATTAGTCTGTGATATGGAATGAACAATGCTACGACTTTTGAGAAAGTCAAACAGTACTTATCAAACCCATCAATATTCAGGCTGCCAAAGCCAAAAAAAAAAGTTATTGATTTTAGTCAAATCATGGAGTGATTTAAAGAAAGGAATTAGTTAAACTTTAGGTGATGAGAAGTTGTTATTATTTTGGTTGGATATTTGTGTTCATGACCAACCATTCCTAAACTAGGCAGTGATGCAAGTTCTAGAGTAATACTTGAATTAGGAATATATATATATTGCATTACACGTAAAGGAAATTGGAATTGGACCATGTTTAATATGTTCCTCCTGCCTAGCTCTTTATTAGTTATTGCTATTGTTATGCCCCCAAGTTCAAGAAGTGGCAAAGATGAAATTTATTGGGTTTTTTCTACCTTTAGGAACTTTTCTTTGAATTCAGCTTATGAGGTGTTGGCACTAAAGGAGAATTTAGTGAGGGACAAGAAATGGGATTTGTTTCGAGTTAGAAGGGCCCGCATCGTAACATAATGTTTTCTATGGCTAATGGCTAAGGAAAAGCTACTCACTAATGATGAGAGACAATGGAGATGTACGGTTACTGACAATTGGTGTTATAGGTGTTTAGGATAAGTCAAGACAGTAATACATACATTACGTGATTTTGAGAAAAGCAAACAAGTTTGGAGTTGTATAGTCTTAAGGAATGATTGGCAAAAATGCTTTACGATGGACATTCATAAGTGGATTATGTATAATATGAGAAATAGCTAAGACATAGTGGGTGGTGTACAAAAGGATGTTTTTTTTTTTAACGACCTGTTGGCTACTGGAAGTGAAGAAATAAAACACTATTTGATCCAAATTTTCAGTTCATAATAAATGCAGGTGCATAATGTTTTAGACAAGCTAAATAATACATGAAAGCCAAAGATTTAGCTCTCTTAACACTTCATAAATTATGAAATGTGATTATCTAAATGTGTATTAGAGTCCGCCCATATTGAGCTAGTATAAGTTTTTCTCTCAAAGCTACTATGAGAGAGCTTATGCGAGTGGGTTGATCTTAAACTCAATGATCGCTTGAGTCAGAGGTTTCTCTTTGAATCTAAGTCATTATTTGATCATGAATGCATAATTATAAGGAGCATATATGGGATTACAGGTTGCCTGGAAAGTAGGGATCCAAAAAAGTGTCATGGAAGTAGGTAACAAATGTATTTTTGACGTTATACGTGGTAAATTCTATGGTGACTTATTTAATAATGTCATTAAATAACATTATCTAATCTAATGGTGAATAATAACTTTCATTTAATTCGATTGTATCTAATTGTATCTAATCTAATAGTGAATAATAACTTTTACCTAATCTAATGGTGGATTATTAAATATAGTATTATAATGTAATAACGTAAACAGTATTGTAATTTTAAGGGTGAACATCGTACAAACCGAAGTCCCTCTTTAGTTCGGATGATCAAGTGTTACGTGGGCAGGAATGGGAGGTTTCCACCCTGACCGTCAGGGTGGATCACAAACATTGCAAAGGCAACTTTGCAGCAGATTGGTTGACAAATTATAAGACAACTTTCTATGAGTACATGTGTGTTTGTTAACTCTTCAAGGGGTATTCTAAATCGGTTAATTCATGGTATTAGCATTGTTGCTCAATTTGTTTAAAATTAGATTGGTCAATGTATCAATTAGTTCATTGATTTTTAATTTAATTCATTCGATTAGTTTGACCGATTTGATTTAATTGATTCAATAATATATAAAATTTAAAATATATATATTATTAAAATAGCTTTAAAAATATATAAATATACTTATAATAATAAAAATATTAAAAAAATATCAAAAATCAGTTTGAATCAAATCAAACCAATTATTACTCTAATTCTCAATTATATCAAATAAATTGATCGATCTAGTCCGATTTTCAAAATATTGGTATTGTCTATCCTCGTAATTGTGATTTGTAGCTTGCCCTTATGTCAGTCTATATAAAAAAAAAAGTATTTAAAAGAAAAAACACTTTTAATTAAGTCCACTTCGAAACTATCAAACAAAAACTCTTTAAATTATCCTCAAATTATGAAATTATCCTGCTATTATTTTCTAAGTATTCATACATCTAGAAAAATTAATCCAATGAAGAAGATACAAAAATAGCTTTAAAAAATTAAAAAAATATTAAAATACATAAATATGTTTATAATAATTAAAAATATTAAAATAATATTAAAAACCTATTTGAACCAAATTGAATAGATTACTGATTCAATTTTCAATTTTATCAATTCAATTAACCAGTCTAGTCTAATTTTCAAAACATCGATGTTGCCTATACCCATAATTGTGATTTGTAGTTTGATCTCATGTCTTAGTCTATAATTAAAAAAATATTTAAAAGAAAAAAATGTTTTATTTAACTCCACTTCAAATCTATCAAACCAAAACTCTTTAAATTATCTTGAAATTATGAAATTAGTTTCAAAATCCTATTATTATTTTATTAGTATTCATACATCTACAAAAATTAATCGAATAAAGGTACAACACTTTGTTGCAATAAGTTTTTATGATACACCTTTATTTTAGTTAGGCAAATAGCAAATAAAGGATTATCAGCTCCAAAACCTAAAATAAACATATAAATATGTCTATATTAATTAGTACCAAAATTTCATACCCTCCGTTTCTAAATGATTGTCTTTCTAGAGTTGTGCACTTAGATTAAGAAAATAATTAATTAGAAATAATTTCAATCAATATGGAGATAATATTTTTTTTAAAGTTAGCACTTAAAAAAATATATATTTCTTCATTCTTTTTAAAGTTGTGCACTTAGAGTAATATACCCTTAATTGTCTCCAACTAAAACTCTATCATAACTCTAATAAGAAAGCAATTAATTAAAAGAGAGAGAAGAGTTGACGATGAGCATAAATTTGAAAAAAATCAATTAATATTACATTGGTATTTTAGAATAACAATTATATTAAAACAAAATATCTTTTCTAAAAAGACAGTTATTTAGAAACGAAGGGAGTATTATTGACTAGCTATTAAATTAGTGTTCTTAAGTTTCAAATTATATTTACCGATATTGAGATTTGATGATAAGTTTAGTAGTGATGTATACCCTAAGATGTGACAGATCCCAAGTGTAAATCAAACCAGTACTTTCCATTTTTGTACATTAACCAACCAACCAGTAGGGTCTATCTTCCTGCAAATTATATTGTTGACCCCTGTCCATGCTACTTTGTGTGTCATTTATTGATACGGTACATTTTAGCTTATGGTGATGATTTGCTGGGATTGTTTGTGAATTCTAGTAGAGAGGCTTATGTTTTATATAATGACTATGCTTTCAGAATTAGTTTTAGTATTACAAAGAGTAAGTAAAGATATAGAGCTAGGGAGAAGAGACTATTAATGAAAATATTTTATTGCTCAAATGTGGGAGAAAAGGAAAAGATTGCAAAAGAAGACAAGTGAAACTCAAAACTTGCTATTCGAACTGGTTGTACAGCTTTATTCAGTTTGATGTTGATGAAAATGAAAAATGGAGTTTGGACTATGACAAGACATGAAAAGAAGCACAATCATGAGCTATGTACATCGAGTAAAACTCATCTTCTTTGTTTGCATAGAGGAGTGACAAAGAACCAACTGATTTATCTTAAGCATTTAAAAGAAAGCGAAGTTGTTGTGTCTGATGGAATAAGAAAGCTTAAGAAGCAATCTGGTGGTTCTGCATTTATGGGGTTTATTGATAGGGATGCTTATAATTGTTTGGCTTTGAAAATTTTAAGAAAATTGGATAGCAGCAATTAGAATGCATTGATTGAAATTTTTAAATGAAGGCAATCAAATGAAAAAGTTCTTTTATTTTTTTTATTTTGAGGTTGATAATGATGCAAGATTGTATAGTTTCTTTTAGAGAGATTCGCTAATGAAATGAGATTATGAGTTTTTTAGAGATTTCTTAGTGTATGATACAATGTATCACACTAATAAATATGATATGATTTGTGGTCCATCTGTAGGTATATTATTTATGTTTATATTAATATTATAAAATGTATTTTTATGTTTTTTTTATGATTCATTTATTATATGGTGTAGGTTGATTAGTTTACATATACATGTTCATTTATTATTATCTGTAGATTCATTACTAGTAAATTGTAGATTCCTTTTTTATAAAGTGTAGGTTCATTTAGTATAAACTGTAAATTCACTAACAGTAAACTATATGTTTATTTTTTATTAAGTGTAGGTTTATATATGTTCATTTTTTTTTTATCCAAACTTCTATCTAAAGATATTATGGATTCAATATATACTGTAGGTTCATTTTTTATAAACTGTATATTCATTATGAGTAAACTATAGGTTCATTTTTTGTAAACTGTAGGTTCATTTGGTATAAATTGTAGATTCATTATCAGTAAACTATAGATTCATTTTTTATTAAGTGTAAGTCCATTAGTAATAAACTATATGTTTATTTGTTATCCAAATTTCTATATAATGATTTTATGGGTTTAATGTAATAAATGTTATATGATTTTTTGTTTTTGATTTGTAGGTATGCATCATCATTGTATGAATATGATATTTGGATATGACTTTTTGTTAAATGAGAGAATAGAGTCTTTTGTATGGTTCTTTAGTACGTTTTTGAGATCTATGCAAGGTAGACATCCGTAGACAATTATGACAAACCAACTTGCTACTATGGTTGCTTCTATTATTCAAGTTTTTCCAAATTCATGGTATAGGCTTTATATATGGCATATAGGAGAGAGTTCAAAGAAGAATATCAAGTGCTTAAATATAGTAATACTGAGGCCGAGTTTCAATTTTATTGGAATAGGTATGTGAAAATTTTTTGAAATTTTTGAATTTTTTAGATGAACAAGAAGTGTGGAATTAATGAATGTGTTATTTATCTATTATTTTCAGGTTGGAAAGAAAATATTAGTGTCACAAGAATTCTTGGATCAAAACTTTTTGATATTAGAGAGAAATAGTATCCTACATTTAATAAAGCCTTGTTTTGGCATGGGATTTTATCATCTTAAATGAGTGAGAGTACCAATTGTTCTATGTCTATGAGGTTTTTCAAGACTATTGGACTTTGTGATTTCTATAATTATTTTGCTGATGTAGTTTCGAAATGGAGGAGTAAAGAGAATAGAGAGGACATGTGTTGTTTGCAAGATGAACTAGTAATAGCTTTGAACAATGTAAATATTTTTTCACATGCGCGAGAGAAATATATACACTAGAGATATATTTTTTCGTTTTAGGAGCAATTTATGAAGGGTGCTTCTTATCATCAAAATTGTATGGTTTTTTATGGTAATAATTCTTAAGTACCATGTATGGTGGTCAGATTTTGATATTATTCGTCATGACGTTGTTTTTTTATGTTTCAAATGCGTCTATATCTTACACTTACAAGATTTGTTTGGGGTAATATGTTGCAGATTTAGATATATGTTTGTTGTTTCAATAAATCTTAATGTTTGTTTCAATGGGTCTATATGTTGTTTTCAAGTAAGGATTCTTTATTACCACTGTTTGAGTCTTATGAATGTTCATTGTGTCATAAAAATTTCAAAAAAAAAAATATATAGTTAAGAGATGGATGAAAGGAATGAATGAAAGCAGGAATGTTGATATTTCATTAGTCTCTTCATCTGATGAAAGTGGTTTAGCTGCTTCTCTTTTGAGGATACAAATAGTTAGAAATTTCCACAAATTGATTTCAGCTAGTGAAGACAATATGAAAGCTTGACAATATTATGAGTAAACTTTTGAAAGTGTGAAAAAGAGGATTATATATGAGGTTGGTCCTGTTTACTTTGAAGAATAATTAGATGCAATATCTTGTTCAAGTAAAAAATTCAAAATTTGCCTCATAATAGACCAAAAGGTGATCGCAATAAAAGGATCAATAGTATAGTGGAGAAAATGTTTAATCAAGTAAAAGGTCATAGGAGAAGTGCTTAAATGGTTGTATTACAAACAAAAAATATTGTATAATGTTTTGTTCATGTAGGAATTATGAAATTGTATATAAATTTTTAGTGTATCTATGATGAAACTTTAATGTACAATTATCATACATTTAAGAATTATACAAACCATCATGATTAATAAGATGAAAAACAAAATACATGAATTTTTTAAACTATAACATTAATCAAATTAATGACATATCATAAGAAACAATAATCGTGTTAATCAAATCAACATTGTCAAATTCATTTAATCATAATCAAATTAATGTATTATTTCTATTTTAACAAAGATTAATCAAATTGCCCTTAACCTAATCCATTTTATGTCAAACCTTGGAAACATTTTTTTTCAATACAACATATATATATATAAGTTATACATAGGACAATGTTAAGCTCAATTTAATTGAATTCACAAGTGTCTATGATACCACTATTAGGGTTTTGTAGAACAAGTTCAACGGAAAAACAAAAATTTTCTATATAGAAAACCCACCAAAGATCCATGTGATTAGGTTAAATTAAGAAAAGGGATGTGAAAACCTTATCATTTCAGACAAGAGAGATGAGATTGATGGAATGTAGAGAAGGAGTTTACACCGATAACACCCAATATAAAGCTTGGAGTGTAGATCATCGGATTCAAATGCTACCAATATGATTAATGTCCTTTATAAGTATCCACAAGAATCGACTTTCTCAAAATCATAAGTGTGCTAGCACTAGGGGTTTTCTCTCTCTAAACATTTTTCTGAAAAATGTGAATGTTTTGTGTTTTGGAAAACCTTAAATTGTGCATATATATATATATATATATATATATATATATATATATA
>CATIWR010651370.1:0-31148 GCA_949677035.1 Omphalea diandra | reverse complement strand
TATATATATATATATATATATATATATATATATATCATTGAACATCAAAATATCCTATTTAGACAATCTTAGAATCAGGGGTCCATTTAAGGTTTTCCTTTCATTATAATAAGCATTCAATATTTATTTTACATAGGCCATAAATTTTAGTGTGTCTTGACATCATTTTTCATTAATCATGCATCATAACCATTTTACATTACAATAACCTTAGACATATATACATTACAATATCCATAACTTACACTTTGCAGAGATTACTAACAATACAAGATATACTTAACATCGTCTTAGTACATTAACAACTCTTCTAACTATACATATACATCATTACTGTAAGCAATTACGAAAAAACAATATAATGCCTTGACAATACTACAAATAAATGCTAATTTAGCGATCAAATGTAGCTACCACTTGAGTGTGGTCTCTATTTAGCTACCATTTAGCAACCACTCTATTACCACTTAAAGTTAAGCTAGGAAAAAATGATATTAGCTACCATTTTGTGACTAAATAGAGACCATAAATTGACAAAGATTTAGCGACCAAAAAAATGTTCTCAAAATATGGAGAAAAAATGGGTGAAAAAAAAAACATTAGTTATGTTTTAGAGGCTACAAATTGTGGTCTCTAAATAGGAACAATGAATTGTGGTCGCTAAATATGTTTGAATACATCTTAGTTAGTTATTGCATGCAACGTGGTAGCTAAATTTAGTAAAGTGCATCAAATTTAGGACTACATGACAAAGTGTTCGTTAAATTTGATAAAATGGAACAAGTTTAGTTTTCACGTGACAATGTGATAGTTAAATTTGATGTACTTTATATATTATAAAATTAAAATATAACTATATATTTATATACTTTAATATACTTAAAACATAATTATATAATTGTATACTACAAATATAATTATATATTATAATATTATTATTATTATATAGTTCAAATATAATTATATAACTACATATTAAATATATTAAAATATAATTATATAATAATATACTATAATATAATTCAAATATAATTATATATTAAAATATACTTATATTTTATAATTTAGTTATGTAATTTAAATTTATATAATTATATATTTAAAACACATTTAAAATATAATTATATAAAATAAAATATGTTTTTATTTAATTATATATAATTATATAATTTAATATAAAATTATATAATTAAAATGTAATTATATAATTATATACTTATAACTAACTAGATATATTATAATATAATTATATAATTATAATATAATTAAATAAACATATTATAACATATTGAATATACGATTATATATTATAATATAATTAAAATATAATTAAAATATAATTCTATATTTTTATTTTATTAAAATATACTTATATAATTAAAAAAATTATATTTTATATAATTATATGTACTTAAAATTAATATAAGTTTTATGTACTTAAAATTAATATAAGAACTGTATAATAATAAATATATGTTAAGTTAGCACTGTATACTAATAAATTTATGCTAAATTAGCGACCATATCTTGATGAGGATCATCAAACTTACCGACCGCGTTCCATGTGGCTGCTAAGATAGATAAATTTCATCTAAATTATCGATCACAGTTTCCATGGTCGCTAATTTTAATGAAGTGTCCCATGGTTAGCGATCATTATGTTCATGTTTGCCACGCTTCATAAGCCTCTAATAGTTAGAGACCATGTGGGTGTGATCGTTAATTTAGAGGTAAATCATTTAATGTTGAGTCAGTGACCACATAGTGGTTGCTAACTTTAATGATTTTTAAAGTTAGTGACCACATGCCATTTGCTCGCTAATGGAGAATAATTTAATGGATCAAATAGAAACTTTAACCCTGTGTTTGACAAAAATTCATAGAGAGAAAAGAAAATAAAGAAGGAAAATAAATTTTATTTTTCCTCTTTATTTTCCTCTCTCATGTTTGGATAAAAAGGAGGAAAAGGAAAATAATTTTATTTTTTCTTGTTTGGATAACCAAATATTGAAGGAAAGGAGGAAAAACATTTAATAGATTTCTAATTATGCTCTTTATTAAACAAAACATTTGAATATATAGTTATATTGTATAATGATAAAAAATAATTATTTTATAATTTAATTGATTTTATATGAAATTAAATTTTATATAATGATAAATATAATGTTAATACGAACAAATTCTAAAATTATTTTTATATTTGAAATGTTAAAAAAATATATTTATGGATTGATTTATATTTTTTAAATATTGAAATGTAACAAAAATATTTTTAAATATATTTTTTAAATATTGAAATATTATCCGGGAATTGCTGAATGAAAATGAGAACAAATGAAGCAACTTTGGACTCGATAATCAGGGGTGAGCAAATGGGTTGTTTGGTAGGTTCGGTTCGATTTTTTGTCAAATTTTAATAAACCAAATTTTTATTCTTAAAATCGAACCAAAGCGAAATTTTTTAAAAAATTGAATTAAACGACCCGATTAAACTGAAATTTATGTGTTTATATCGATCTTATAAAAAGTTCAGTTTGTTTCGGTTTGTTTCAATTAAATTACATGTATTTTAAATTTGATTCGATTCAAATGAGTTTGATTTATTAATTACTTCAGTTAATTCAATTTTTTTCTGTTTTCTATCTAAAAAATTGAACCAAAAACCTAAAACCGAATTTTTAAAAAATTATAACTGAATAAACTAATTTTAATAATAGATCAAACCGAATGAAACCAGCTCGGTTCGGTCGGTTTTTGTTCAAATTCTATAATTTTTACACTGTCTAAGAGCAGGATAATCATTTCAATAAAATCCCCTCTTTCTTCCATATTTTCTCTCCATTTTGAAGAGAAAATGTAGAAGGCAAAATTTGTGTTATTTTCCTTCTCCTTCCATTTTCCTCCCCTTTCCAAATAGGTATTTTATCTTTCCTTTCCTATTTTTCTCTTATATTTTCCTCTTCCCCTTTATTTTACCCTCTCCCAAACACAGGGTAAAGCCCAAAACCCTGTAGCCTGCGCTGGATCAAAAAGAAGAGAAGTAAGGCTTCTCAGAATACCAAATGTGGCTGCTACGGGAATAAGAATCTCGGCCCCAAATGCAGAGATGAAGAACACTGCCTCCAAATGAAGAATGCTTGAAGTCAATCTTTCCCCCTTCATCAATCTTAGCCCCAAATCCCTGACATCAATCCATGTCTTCCCCTTTGTCAATCTCAGGGCCAAAATAGTAGAAATCAAGGAAATCAAAGGTGCTCTTCGTCAATCTCAGCCTTAAGTTCATGAATCTCACGACATCAAGGGGTTCTTCATGAATCACAGGCCCTGAGTCGAAGAAGCCCCATATCTGTTGTGTACCATTTGCCCGATTCGAAGAAGCCCATATCTGCTGTGTACCATCGGCCCGATTCGAAGAAGCCCCATATCTGCTGTGTACCATCGGCCCGATTCGAAGAAGCTTGAAATCGAAGTTAAAGGGAAACTATCACCTGCGTACCATCGGCCCGATTCGAAGAAGCTTAAAATCGAAGTTAAAGGGAAACTATCACTTGCGTACCATCGGCCCGACATCAAAACTTGAAGGTCGATATCCCCTTTATTCTAGCCCTAGAAAGTTGAAAGTTTTAAGTAATTTTTTTATTTGTTGAAATGTATTCTGCATTTGTTCTTGGGTTTCATTATATGTTGAATTTCTGTTTATTGCATTCTGAGATTTTGGTTCTTGGTTCTGTTTGAGAATAGTTATTATTGTTCTATTTTTGCATTTTTGTAGTTACGGAATTAGCATTCCATAAACAAAATTCTGCTTATGTATTATATGGCGATTAGTCCATAAACAATAATTCTGTTGTTATGGAATTAGCATTCCATAAATTGTGGCTGTTAGTTTCTGTTTTCCAGTGTGAGTACAAATGCACGTATAATGATCTCTCGAAGGAGTGCTTTTAAAAGTTTAACATTTCACTGTTATCGTTGCTTTAACTGTACAATGATCTCTCTCATAAGGTTTTGGGAAATACGCATATTAACCACCAGTATGATTTCATGTTATGATTTTCCTCTACATCCCTTAGGCATATAAAGACAAGATTTGATTTTCCCAAAGAAATATTGATAATTGCCTGTCTATATATAGCATTTGAAATGCTATACCTGACACCAAAATATAAAACTCTTCACATTAGCTGGGTTTTGTGTATGTGCACTCACCAAAGATGCGCAAATGCTCTTCTATTTTGTTCCTTGATTTCTCTACTATTCTCACTGTTGATAATGGTTATTTTCTTTATAAAGTTCTAGGTTGCACTGAAGTTTGATTGGAGCATTTCTTACTAATTTCCACACTGTACACTATATAATATATCGGTGAGATTATCAGTGACTTGCAATTCCTTGTAACTGTGGCTTTTCTTTTTTTAATAAGAAACTGAATTTCTATATTAATTTTCTTATTGTAGAGATTGGAGAACAAGTACTCATCCAACCCATCATAATTCAATCACTTGTACAATATAATTTGATTGGAGATTAATGCCAAAACAATAAAAGTATCATCCAGCTGCACAAATGGACTACTTTGGTTAACAAGGTAATTATAACTAATGGAATTTTTTCTATGTGAAAATGAGCTAAGAGAGAAGGAAGTCATTGTTTAAGGTGCTGCTTTGGAAATTTTTGTCACAGTTTATTATAGATATCTCTCTAATACAAATGTCATATGAAGTCAAACATTGGAGATGTCCCCATATAACATTCCCTAATTTCATATTCGTTTCCTGTTTGCTAATTGTTGTTTTGGAATTCTTAGCTTTTCTTTTACATTTTGTTTTCTTTTTTAGTTTGGTTGAAGTTTGCATTAAATAATCCAAATGAGGTAACTGGCAGCCTGAGACGTATAAAGCCTATCGCATTGTGCACTTGGACATTTTCCATAAGCGTGCATTCACAGGCATAGACAACACATTCATCATGTACAACCTTTCAATTTTAGTGTATAATAACTCAACTTTTCTTAATTCTATAAACCTGGAAAGGTGATTTTCCTTTAGAAAAGTGTAAATTTAAATGGACTAAATTGTGTTTTATATGTTATTTGAAGTATGATATGCAAGTTTTATCTCATTTTATCTCCAATTTGAACAATATGAAACTTTAAAAGCATTCTCTTTTCCTTGACGAATGAATTATATATGCTATGGAAGCAACTGAAATGGTAGAATATGCCTGCAAACTAGCAGCTGGGAGTCCATCACTGTAGTGAGATTCTCTTGTACCATATTATTTTTACTTTCCTAGAAGTTCAAGTATTTCATCTCTCATTTTTATTATGCATACTGTGAATTTTCTAGCTTGGACCGTGATAATGTTTATGAGCTTATATTGTTCTACTTTATTCCTTTGGTTAATATAATTTTCAAGGAAGAAATGACCGAGTACAGTGCATTAAGACAGTTCGGAAAGCAGGACAATATACTCATCTATTCATTGGACCTTATGTTTGTGCAAAATGGAATTTTGGGTATTGCAATATTTTTCTTCTTTACTTTTCGCTTAGTTCTTGCCATATTATTATTATTATTATTATTATTAATTTAAATTGCATGCAAAATCCTTATTTTTGATGCAGTGCATTGGTCATAGATTTTTTATTCTTATAAATTATTCTTTTAATTGTGATGCAAATGGCTTAGGCAAGGATGCAAAGAATTCAATTCAATTTTAAGGTCTAGTCATAAGAGGAAAACTCAAGAAATTTAAAGATGCACTTGGATCTTTTGTACAATGGTAAATGACAAAAAGATTAACTTAAGAAGATAATGGATTGCGTGAAGACCAAATGCAAAAAGATGGGATCATGGAGTCTTCAAAAGGAGTGCTTAGTTTGATTCAATGAAATCCCAATTCATGGAAAGAAGAAATTGAGGCAGAAAGTTGAAGCACAATCATGTGTCATCAAGGGTGGATTCCTGTTTTTAGCAGAAAGTCGCGACATAACCGTGCATATGGCTGTGCGTCTTCGCGATCCTTTATCAAAATGTGACGACACAACTGTACGCATGGTCGTGCGACTTCAAGCTATTTTTGTTATCTAATTTTTGTAATTCTAAATTCTTTATTAGCCAAGACTTTAATATATTTTTTATTTCATTAGGAAAAGATTAATTAGTGAGTTTTAGAAAGAAAACTAGTATTTAGGGAGGAAAATAAGTCCTATTATGTTTAAGATTTTTTTAGGAAGATTCTTGTCATCTTCTATTAGGATTTGTATTAGTTTAAGACTTGTAAACCTATAAAAGACCCCTCAAATGAGTTTTTATGTTCTTGATTCTTGAATTAAAAGCTTAACACTGAGTGGTTGTATATGGGTAAGGACGCTAAACCCACCTTGTTTGCGTCAAATTGTGCTTAGATTGTAGATCTTCAAATATGAAAGTGAAATTTCTAGAATTATTGAATATTTGATTAATATTTTCTAAATGGCTATTAGCTTATTATTAATGTAATATGCAATAGTCTATGCTAACTTAATATTTTTTGAATGGCTATTAGCTTATGATCAATGTAATGTGCAATAGTTTATGCTAAACTTTTAGTTGGGGTGGTCATGAATAGATGACTTTAGGGAATTTGTTGATCATGTTATAGAGGGCTACCACATAACTATTGTATCTGATTCTTGCCACAATGGTGGCCTTATTGATGAGACTAAAGGGCAAATAAGAGAGAGCAAAAAGTGTCAAGGGCATGATTTAGATTTTGGGTTTGGATTCAAAAGCTTATGCACCAGATTGTTCAAGATGCATTTGAATCTCCCAAATTGTAATTTGACTTGGATAAAATTTATGTTTGATTTGTATGTAATTTTATATTATTATTTCTCTCAAATTGTGATTTGACTTGGATATAATATATATTTAATTTGGATGTAATTGTATACTATTATTTATTTATAATAAAATAACTTTAATTATTTATTAATATTAATTTTTTATATTTAATTTTTCAAAATAAAACTAATTATATAAGTAATATCATTAAATGTTATTACAATATTAATATTTTAAAAAATATTATATATAATAATTTTAAAAATATAATTAAAAAATCTTCAAATTAAAAAAACTATTTAGAGACTATAAAGTGTGGTCTTTAAATAGTTATCACAATATGTAGTACTTATTAGTCTTTAAATGATCTCTTTAGTCTTTTATGATTAGCATTTAGCGATCATAATATGTGATCTCTATTTGGTATCTAAATGGTCACATGTGGTCTCTTATATTGAGCGCTTAGTGACAAAAAGGAGAACATTTAGCTACCACATGATGTGGTCGCTAAATAATGACCACATTATGTGGTCGTTAAGGTGCTAGCAACCAAAGATTTAGCGACCATAGGAAATGGTAAATATTGTGGTCACTAACTAGACTAACGACCACGTAGTGGTAAATAAAACATTTTTTTTTTTTGGTAATATTTGATACATAACTTAAATCCTTCATTTGTAGCCTTTAACCTTTAGCCATCAATCATGACATCAATCCAATGTTCAACTTGTAAAACAATCAATATGTGAGGGTGAGCTCCTTATGGGAAACTTAGTGAAGAATTTATATTTTCCATATACATGCTCACATGCCTTTACATGAATGCATCTCTAGCCACATGGCACATCATCTGCATACATCATTTACATAGTAAAACATTACATACATGGATAGTTAAGTTCATGGGAATTCTTACTTGGTTTACTTATCTTTTTTGCACATGAGAGTTGCCTCACCAGTTGTGTGCTCATGAGAGAGTTTCCTCACTAGCCACATCTTTCTCTCACACGAGAGACTTTCCTTACTAGCCACGTCATGCATGTATAACATTTCATTTTCATATATTGGTCATATCATCCTTATATAGCTAGCTATGACTCTTTGGATTCTCACTTCTTCCCTACACTACCCTCACATTACATGGCAATTAAATATAACATTTCATTCATGACATTTTATTTAATTCATATAAATGCATATGATTTTTATATCAACATAACTTGGCCTACTATGGCCTATATATAAATTTATGATGCATGTATGCAATGGACATTAAAAGCCATGATAAAGTCCCTCGCTTTTCATTGCTAGCTTTAACTCCTCCTTGCTTTGTTTTTGATCTTTTTCTATTTATTTGCATTAGCCTTATTTGCTTTTAGCTTTATCCTTACTTGCTTTTTATCATCTCACCTACACATATGCCTAGGCTTTGACATCCATTACATTATTATTATAACATCTAACATGTGGAAAGTTACTTAAACTCATCCCTGAGACACATAATATAAACATAACATACATCATAATGGAGCAAAACCTCTTATAAGTGCAATGATGTCCTAAACATCAATCAAGCATGCAAACATGACTTTCATTAACTCTAGCTTATAACATAACTATCATCCTACATACTTAGTTCATTGTCACCATTTTCCTTTTATCTCATCCATAATATCTGTTGGACTAGGTTGATTTAACTTAAGTCATAAACCTCTTTTGATCTTGACAATGGAGATTGATCCATTCTAATACTTTCATTTAGTGTTCTTTTGTAGATTACTAGTTAGATTTTTCATTGAAAGTAGGTTGAAATTCAAAATCTTCGACAATGTAAAGATCATCCAAATTCTCAGTGTGTGTATGGTAAATCGCGACTGTGAATCGATCACAAGAAAGAATGGAGCTAGGCCAGACGAATTCACGAGTTATTTCACTGTTGTGAACCATCCGAAGTCTACAAAGCTTTAGTTATAGAGGAGTTCGCAGTGCGTGTCACGCTAAGGCCGCGACCACAACTTTCATAGTGACAATAGAGGGAAGCTAAGCCACAAATATAACGTGTTAGATGTCCCAGGTATATGTTGAAAGATCAAAAATCGCGAGAGCAAAAATTTAGTAGTATCCACGACTTAAGGAGTCGAAGCTTCCTCACCAAATAAAGGAATTCACAGTCTCAGTTGTGCCCAAGTCTTAGGTATCTTGTGATCGCGACTTTTGATAATGGTTAGAACACAATAACTATATTTTTCTTGATAACCAATGGACATCTGACATGTGGACTAGCCGTTAGACGCAAACAAGATTTTTTACCTAAAATTTCGGCTCCACAATGGAAAATGAAAATTCTCGACTGCAAAACTTGATTAGCGATTGCGAATTTCATCTGACAAGCATTTAATGCTAAATTTGCCTAGCACATCTTGGAGATTTATTGATAGTTTTAGTCCAACATCTCTTTGGTGGATAAGAGTAATAAATACTCCAAACAAATGTAAATGCAAGAGAATTCATTCATTTGCAACCAATCTCTTGCCAATTTGCTACTCATTCTTTCAATTCTCATTTATGTGTTTGTGATTGTTTGGTGTGAGCAATAAACACCATTGTAAGATGCTTTAGTATGATCCTTGAAATCACTAGTGAGTGGTTTTAGTGTGAGCCTTGAAAACATTTGTGAGAGGTTTAGTGTGAGCCTTGAAAACACTTGTAAGAGGTTTTTGTGTGAGCCTAGAAAACACAAGGTGTAAGGTTATTGTGTGAGCCATAAACACAAATTGTAAAAGCTTGGTGTGAGCTTGAAAACACCTATTGAGTTGAGTGAAATACCTAATTGTGGAGAATTAGGGAGTGGACGTAGGGTTAGTTAACACCTAAACCCTATAAACACTTGTATCAATTTCTTTCTTCTCTTACTCGTCTTCTTAAACACATTAACCCTCTTTTTAATTTTTAATTAAGCACCAATTCAACCCCCCTTCTTGGTGCCTCAGGCGAACAAGTGGTATCAGAGCCAAGTCTCACTAAAAATCTTAATTGAGTGAGTAAAGATCAATGGCACAAGAAGGAATCCACTCACACTTCAAGCCTTTTTTTTAATGGAGCTGACTATACTCATTGGAAGTATAGGATGAAGATCTATCTAGATACGAATGTGGTGGATCTATGAGATATTATTGTTAAGGAATAAAAGTCACCCACCAAAGTGGAGGATGAGAGTGAAGAACTAATCCATAGAGAAGAATGGGTTGAAGCACATAGAAGATCCAATGGCAAGAATAAGAAAGCCATGACAAGAATAAGAAAGCCATGGCAATCCTTCTAAGCTATCTCTCAAGAGAAGAAATTGGAAGGGTACAACATTTCTAAACTGCCCATGGGATTTGGAAAGCTTTGGAGCACTATAGTGAAGGCACCACCTTTGTGAAATCCAACCGGCTAGAGATGTATATGACAAAGTGGGAGTTATTCATGATGAAGGAGGATGAAAGCATCATCGACATGACCAATAGATTCCTAGCTATAGTCACCAACATAAAGAAGTTTAGTAGGACTCTCACAAATCATGAGGTAAACTTTAAAATTCTAAAGTCTTTGCCTCTTAAGAAATTTGGTGCTAGAGTGTGTAGTATCCAAGAATCCAACCCAGAAATAGGGAAGCATATGTATTGATAGGAAAACTCTTAACTCATGAGTTGGCCTTAAAAAAAGATGAGGAGATGAAAAAAATGAGGGGCAAAGGAGAAAAATCTGAAAAGCAAGAAAGGAAAACCTTAGCACTCAAGTCTACATCTAAAGAGAAGGAAGTAGAGGTTACTTCAAGTGAAGAAGAAGTGACAAGGAGGAAGAGGAACTAGCAATGCTCTCTAGAAGGACTAAGGAGCTTATGAGAAAAAGAAAAGAAAGAAGGAACTTCAAGAAAGCTACTTCTAATCCCAAAGAGAGATCAACCGAAGTCACTTGCTATGAGTGTGGTACGCAAGGCCACATTAAATATGATTGTCCAAAGTTAAAAAAAGAAGAAGAAAGGGGACGAAGAGAAGAGGAAGAGCTTCAAAACCACTTGGGATGATAGCTCAAGTATGGATGAGGAAGATGAGGAGATTGCCAACATATGCTTCATGGCTCAAGAGGATTCTCCTAATGAGGTAAACACTTCATCTCATTCTCATTATGATGATTTAGATGATGTAGATGAAGAGCTTCTAGAAGCTCTCACAGTGAATGTGATAAATATAAGTCACAAATGAAGACTTATAAGAGAAAATGCTCAAAATTAGAGGATGATTACAAATCCATTATGGATCTTATAAGTGAACTGAGGGCTTCAAATGAAGAACTCACAAAATCAATAGAAAATTTTTTTAAATCATCTTCATTATTAGCTTCATTGAAAAAAAAGAATGATTCTCTAAAGGGAGAAGTCATTGAGCTTAGAAGCTCTATCTTAAAATTTCATAAGGGTAAAGAAGCTTTGGATGCACTCATAGTATCACAAAGGCCTCCCTTAATTAGGCTTGGTCTAGGATTTAATGAAGCCTCAACTTTCGCATCTACACTCACTAAATTTGTTATAACAACAACACCTCAAACTTCAAGTATTGAGGTCATTGGGAAGAGAGGTGCTCCTAGCACTATGCCACCTATGCTTAACGACTAAGGTAAGGCCTCCCAAGGCTTAAGAGCCAAGGTTCAAAGAGAAAATCATGCTTATATGTACATTAAGAAGCATGCTCAAACACACAAACATAAAAAATTCTTTTATACTCCTCATCACTCATGCACTTGCATACATTTCCATAACCAAAGTATGCGAAGGCCTTATACTCATACTAAGATTGTGCATAAAAGAAAGACTCACAAGTCTAAACTCTAATGTCATTATTGCATGAGGTATGGAGATATTAATATTTATTGTTACATTAGGAAGGCTCACCTCAAATTAGAGGACTCTTCAACATCTAACCCTTTAGGACCAAAGTATGCTTATGTACCAAAGAAGAGTTGATTTATTTATGTTATGTAGGGATGTTTGGTGGCCACCAATGAATCAAATGATTGGCATGTGGATAGTGGATGCTCAAAGCACATGACGGGCAATAGGAAGTTATCCTTGGCTTTGAAAGAAACCAAAAAGTGGCAATGTCACATTTAGTAACAATGCTAAGGGTAAGGTAATTGGCATTAGAACCATTGGTAAGAATGGTTGCTCTTTAATTAATGATGTTTTGTTAGTTGATGGCTTGTAACATATTTTGTTAAGTGTAAGTTAATTATGTGACAAAGGTAATAAAGTCACCTTTGACCCTAGAGAATGCCGAGTTACCACATTAGTGGATAAAAGGGTTGTTTTCAAAATTGAAAGGAAAGACAATACCTATTCAATTGATTTAGACAATTTGGCTAACCAATCTTTTAAGTATCTTATGTCTCTTAGTAATGAAGCTTGGCTATGGCATAACAGACTTGGACATACTAGCATAGAGCTCTTACAATGCTTGTCTAAAGGAAAGCTAGTGGAAGGTTTTCCCAAGCTAAGTTTCTCAAAAGGCAAGACATGTGGTCCTTGCCAAATGGGGAAACAACAACAATCTCCCCCTATTGATTCCATAACTTGCTTATAAGTAAATAAAAATGTTTGTTCTTGAAATTCTTTATCTTATGTGATTGATTGAATTTACTTTCATCATTGCAATTCTTATTAATTTGCTCCTAATGAACACTTATCTATTTGTTATGCATTTGTTCTTTCCCTTTATAAACTCTCTTTTTGATCTTGCTAAAGGAGGAGAGAAAGAATCAAGAAAGAATCCAAGGGGGAGAGAAAATTATTTGCAAGAAAATACCATAAGTTGAGGGGTAGCATTGTAGTTATACTTAGAAATTTCACTTTGATCTTTGTCTAGAAATTTTTAAGTTTCATTGAATCATTCACCATTCCAACTTCATAACTTCAAAACTCATGCATTTATTTTCCCTTAGGATCAATCTAAGTTGTCAAAATAAAAAACGGGAAGATTGTTGGATTAGGTTGATTTAACCTAAGTCATGAACCACTTTTGATCTTGACAATAGAGATTGATCAATTCTAATACTTTCATTTAGTATTGTTTTGCAGATTATAAGTTAGATTTTTAATTGAAAGTAGGTTGGAATTCAAAATCTCTGACAATGTAAAGATCATCCAAATTTGCAGTATGTGTATGGTAAATCGCAATCGCGAATCGATCACAAGAAAGGATGAAGCTAGGTTAGAGGAATTGACGGGCTATTTCACTATTGCAAACCATCCAAAGTCTACAAAGCTTTAGTCATAGAGAAATTCACAGTGCATGTCGCACCAGGGTCGGACCACAACTTTCATAGTGACAATGGAGGGAAGCAAAGTCACAACCACAACGTGCTAGGTGTCCTAGGTATCCGTTGAAAGATAAAAAATCATGAGGGCAAAAATTTAGTAGCGACCGTAACTCAAGGAGTTGAAGCTTCCTCACTAAACAGAGGAATTTGTGGTCTCAGTCATGCCCATGTCTTAGGTATCTCGCGACTGTGACTTTTGATAGTGATTAAAACACAATGACTATATTTTCCTTGACAACCAATGGATAACTAACACGTGGATTAGCCGTTAGACATAATAGGATTTTTCACCAAAATTTTCGGCACTACAATGGAAGTTGGAAATTCGTGACTGCGAAATTATAGTAGCGATCGCGACTTCCATTTAACAAGGATTTAATGCTAAATCTGCCTAGCACATCTTGGAGATTTATTGATAGTTTTAGTCCAACGTCTCTTTGGTGGATATGAGCTATAAAAACTCTACCAAATAAATGTAAATGCAAGAGAATCATTCATTTGCAACCTATCTCTTGCCAATTTGCTACTCATTCTTTCAATTCTCATTTATGTGTTTGTGATTGTTTGGTGTGAGCAATAAACACCATTGTAAGAGGTTTTAGTGTGATCCTTGAAAACACTTGTAATAGATTTTTGTGTGAGCCTTGAAAACACTTGTGAGAGGTTTTAGTGTGAGCCTTGAAAACATTTGTGAGAGGTTTTAGTGTGAGCCTTGAAAACACTTATAAGAGGTTTTTGTGTGAGACTAGAAAACACAAGGTGTAAGATTATTTGTGAGCCATAAACACAAATTGTAAAAGTTTGGTGTGAGCTTGAAAACACCTATTAAGTTGAGTGAAATACCTAATTGCAGAGAATTGAGGAGTGGACGTAAGGTTAGTTAACACCCAAACCATTATAAACACTTATATCAATTTCTTTCTTCTCCTACTCATCTTCTTAAACACATTAACCCTTTTTTTAATTTTTAATTGAGCACCAATTCAACCCCCCATTTCTTAGTGCCCTAGGTCAACAATATCAAAATTAACATCATCATTAAATCATGTTAAAATCCATAATTAGAATCCTTAACTCATTTCATGATCATCAATATATACTTCTAAATTCATGAATGTTGGCCCTTGTGCACCAAGAAGAGAGGTTGAATTGGTGGGAAATTTAGAATTTTTAGAAGGAAGGTTAGTGATATAAGTTTTAGAAGAGGTAGAAGAAGAATAAAACATACAAAAGTTTATAATGGTTTCAGTATTAACTAACCTTAAATCCATTCCCCAATCCTTCCAATTAGGTGTTCCACTAATGTCAAATGGTATTTTAAAGCTCATACCTAACTTTACAACTTGTGTTTTTACAAAGGCTCATGCATAACCTTACAACTATTTTCGAAGGCTAACACTCAACCTAAACAAAATTTTTACAATCAAAGGTGAACTCTCAAACCTAAACCCATTGGTGTTTAAGGCTCACACTAAACAACAACTTAAATTTAAGAAATTGAATGGTTAAGAGTTAAAAAATAAATTTATAAGAGTTTGGCTACAATGAATGCTATTCTCTTGCATTTATGTCCATTTAGTGGAGTATTTATAGGTTTCTCCCATAAAATAGACATTAAAGATAAAACTATGCTTAAATCTCTAAAGTGTGTTAGCCAAATCTACACTAAATGCTTGTCAGGGCATAGTTATGGTCGTTACAAATGGATCATAGTCATTATATGCCTTTCGCTCTAAAATTTGCCTAGTAGAGAGTGAGATCTTCAAATGTTCCTAATGATTAATGACATATGACAGTTCAACATTAGTCATTTAGAAGGTTAAACATTGGAGCCTTTTCTTAGTTTTTGAGTGTCATGATCGCTATATCAAGATGGTGATCATGAAATCAATCATGTTGGCTAACTAGACACTACTGTTGGTTGTAATTGCCACTATCCAATTTGGAGTTCTTGAATTGGGCTTATAGTGATCAGTATAATAATGTTGCAATAACGACACATGAATTTGTAACTGTCCTATGACACGTGGCTTGAGTTAGATGGAGCTTTAACATGCTTCTAAACTTAATTGAAAGTTGTGGTTACTATTAAGGACATGATTCTCTTCGCGATTGCTATTGTCCATTATATGTCCAAGACTTCTCTTGGTAGTAGTGGCTATTTTTTGAGTGGTGGTTATGATTTGCAAGCACTTCTTGATTTTGTGCTCCATTCAACTTTGAATGATGTTCTAACTTAATTTCTACAAATAACACACTAAGATATTGTAACATCCATATCCACATTCATTGGGATTATCACAAGAAAATATTCATTACATAAATGATTTTAAATCCCATAGGAACATATGCAATGGATAAATAATCATTTAGACATATGAATTAGATAAGCACGATGATGACACTTGCACCATCGCATTTGAGACACTTGAACATATATGTAATATTTGTATAGTTGCATGGAAAATTATCTTATGTTGGGTGCATGTTATAGTATCATAAATAATGATGTTTTAGAGCTTATTTAAAATTATAAGGAGCATATGGGGATTAGGAGATGGATGAAGGTGATAAAGGAATGAAAAAGAGGGACTAAAAGAGGAAAGTGAACTTCCAACCAATGAAAATTAAACTCCATGATTCTATCTTGCTACAATAGGTTTACAAGTGGAATTTTTCACCCTTTAGGATCAAAATAAAGAGGTTAAACTTAAGGGACAACAAAAGAAAGAGAGAGCTAAGGAAGAAAAAAAGAAAGGAAAAAGAAGAAGAAAAAGGAGATGGAGAAGAGTAAGCTGCCTAGGAAGGAATCCTAAGGTTTTATGGTTCTGGGAAAATAGGTAAGTTAATTTATCTTTTTTACACAGGAAATTAACCCCTCATGACATGTTAATCATACATAGTAAGTAAAAATACAAGTCAAGTGAGAATTATATGCTCTTAATGATTACTTGGTATACCATTGTGACTGAACATTTGCATATGAGACTAAAAGGATGTTGTGATCGGCTTGTGAAACACTTGCAAATAACTTGGAAAAGGGACCAATTTGTCTTATTGGCACATGTTATTGATCAAATGATTCACTTGTTATATGTTGGCCAGTAAAATCAAATGTCACTTAAATAACATAAATTCTCGGGAGTAGTGTTTACGTTGCATAGTCAATTATTATACTTATAATGTATCCTGATGATATTCTTATGTTCATTGTGCCATAAGAATTTGATTATTATTTTTATTCACTCAGTCACGATTCACCGAATCGCAATTACATTTTGAAATACTAAAGCATAGTGATTGGACACGTTGGTGTTTAGAGTTTTGCATAGAGACACATGGACCGTAGGTTTTTGGCTGAATTCTATCTCTCTCTCTCTCTCTCTCTCTCTTCTTGTGTTATGTACATATATCTAAATAGAAACTTATTTATGGTAACTAGCCTTTATCATTAGTTAACATATACGTACATCAAATACATTATTGGATTGTGTATGTTTGATGAATAAACCCTTATGCGTATGTAGTTTCAGACATAAATGCCATGATTTGTAAATGAAAATGGTCGTTACAGTTTTTGGTATTTGAGTAGGGATAAGTTCCATAAGGACTTACATATGAACATAACATGACTTTTGTGCTATTATGCATTATGATATGACATAGTCTTATATGTCTATAGGGCATTAGCAGAGGGTATTCATGGTAGTACCCATGGCTCACCAAGGAGAGAGGAGTCAGTAGATTTGCATTCCATAAAAGCATCATGCCAACCATTAAGAGATCAACTGCTGATAGAGTTAGATCTTTGACACATTCTCATGCACAACACATATCTCATGGTCAACCACAACATAGAATTGGGGAACCAACAGTGCAGGGTCCATAAATTCAAAGAGAAAAAAGATATGAGAAATTAAGAAAATAGGGTGCAGTTAACTTCAGTGGTACCATAAATCCATCAGTGCTAGAGACATGGCTAAAAAGAACACAAAGAGTTTTAAATTTGATGAAATGCACACTAGAAGAAAAGTTTGATTATGCAGTATCACTATTACAAGGGGATGCATATGATTGATGGGAAACCATTCCAGGGAGTGATGTCCAACCTCTAGTGCTTACATGGGATGACTTTATTCATGAGTTCAATAATAATTAGATGCCATAAGTGTACAAAGATGATAAAAGAAGAGAATTTTTGAACCTAAAGTAGGGGGAGATGACTATAGCTGAGTATGAGGTAAAATTAATCAATTATCTCATTATGCATCCTTGATGGTGGCCACTGACAAGGACAAATGTCAAAGTTTGAAGAAGGACTAGGATATGAGATCAAAAGTAAGGTCATAACTACAGATCTTCAATGTTATTCCAAACTAAAAGCTACTGCAATTAGGGTGGAAAGATTAGAAAAAGAAAGGATAGAGCAATGATAAAAAAAGGGCCTATTGAGTTTGTAGGAGATTTTAACAAAAAGAAAGGTAAATGTGGAGATTATATGCCATCATAGTCCAATACTAAGGGTTGTTACTCTAACTATATAGGTAGAGGATTAGGAGTTTCATCATATGCAGGCAAAGGTAAAGGCCAAGTTACATAACAGTGGCCCTCATGTGTACATTGTGGCAGGCAACATATGGGTGAATGTAGAAAATTGACTGATGGGTGCTACTTTTATGGGTCTCTTGATCATATGCTTAGAGATTATCCTGAAAGATTCAAAATGTCAGAGAGAGGTAGAGGCAGAGGTAGAGCTACATCAGAGTCCACTGTTGAAATTTCAAAGGCAAGTAGAGTTGGAGTATCATTTGGCAGGGGTAGAGGCAGAGGCAGACTAACCATAATTGGCTAAGTTATGAGCAGATCAAAAGGTCAGAGTTCTAGACCCTCGACATAGGCCAGAGTATTTGCCATGACTAGGCAAGAAGTTGTTACCGCTTCAGAAGTAATCACTAGTAAACTTTTTCTCCATGATTGAGAAGTTGATGCATTAATTGATCCTGGCTCCACACATTCATTCATCTCATTGAACATAGCATCACAATTATATAGTAAACATCAACCTTTAGGTTTTTATATATGTGTTAGTACTCCTTTGAGAGATGTAATAATTGTGGATAAGGTATGTCGTGATTGTGTGATTCACATTGAGTTGAATGTTGATCTAGTACTATTGCCACTACGTGAATTTGATGTGATATTGAGAATGGACTGGTTATCCAAATATCATGCAATAATGAATAGTTTTACAAAGAAAGTTATTTTGGAATCTCCAAATCATACAAGGATTGTGCTTTAAGTGGAAAGGCAAATTGTACCTGCATGTCTAGTTTCTGCTATCAAGGCTTTTCGTATGATTAAAAGTGGTTATGAGGCTTATTTGGCACATGTAGTAGAAAGGTTCACAAATGAATTACTTAAGAATATTTTCGTGGTAAATGAGTTTCTAAATGTTTTCCCAGCTGACTTTCCTGGTTTACAACCTGATAGGGAGACAAAATTCACAATCGAGTTAGTCTTAGGAACTACACTGATATCCATTCCACCTTATAGGATGGCTCCAGCTGAGTTGAGAGAATTAAGGACCCAATTGATAGAACTACTTGAAAAGAGATTCATCAAATCGAGTGTGTCACCTTAGGGTGCTCCAGTATTATTTGTTAAAAAGAAAGATGGGACAATGAGGTTGTGTATTGATTACAGGTAGTTAAATTGAGTTACTGTGAAGAACAAGTATCCTTTACCAAGGATTGATGATTTGTTTGACCAGTTATAAGGAGCACAAGTGTTTTCTAAAATTTACCTAAAATAAGGATATTATCAGCTCAAAATTTCAAACCCAGACGTACCGAAACTAGCTTTTCGAACTAGGTATGGGCATTATGAATTTTTGGTGATGCCATTTTGTTTGACTAATGCACCAGGGACGTTTATGGCTCTTATGAACAAAGTGTTTGAACCTTACTTAAACAAATTTGTAATTGTGTTCATTGATGACATACTGGTGTATTCAAGGAGCAAAGAGGAGCATGAACAACATTTAAGGATTGTGTTACAAATTTTGAGTGCAAAACGACTATTTGCTAAATTAAATAAGTGCGAGTTCTGAATTGACCATATGGTGTTTTTAGGGCATATAGTTTCTGAAAAGGGCATAGAGGTGGATCCAAACAAAATTGAAGCAATAGTTAAATGGGAAATCCCAAAGAATGCTGCAGAAGTTTGAAGTTTCTTAGGACCAGCTAGGTACTGTCATCGATTTGTTAAGGGGTTTTCACTTATAGTTGCTCCTTTAACTAAGTTACTTCGAAAAAATGTAATATTTTAGTGTTCTAAAGCATATCAAAAGAGTTTTGATGAATTAAAAGATAGATTGACATCTACTCCACTGTTAGCTATTCCTACTGGTAATGTAAGATTTGTAGTATATAGTGATGCCTCTCATCAAGGTTTGAGATGTGTTTTAATGTAGCAAAGTAAGGTAATTGCATATGCATCTAGACAATTGAAACCTTATGAATTATCTAACCCAGTACATGACTTAGAACTTACTGCTGTTGTGTTTGCTTTGAAAATATGCAAACATTACTTGTATGGAGAAAATTTTTAGATATTTACCAATGACAAGAGGTCGAAGTATTTGATGAGCTAAAAAGAATTAAACATGAGACAAATGCAGTGGTTGGAATCGCTAAAGGATTATGACTACACCATTGAGTATCACCCAAGGAAGGCAAATGTGGTTACTGATGCTTTGAACAAGAAATCAAGAAATGGTATAACTTATTTATAGGTATTTCCATTGTCTTATTTAGTTCAATTACTAGCTATGAATATGAAACTAAACATACAAAAGAATGGGCTATTAATTGCTACTTTTCAAGTGAGACCAATGTTACATGATGGAATTAAAGAAGCACAAGGCAAGGATCTAAAGTTACTTAGAATGATTGAAATAAGCATGGGAGACATGGAGATTTTGATATTCTAAATGATGCCTTGATGTTGGGTTCTTGTATTTGTGTGCCCAATGTTGATAACTTGCAAAGAGAAATCGTAGAAGAAGTACATAATGCTTCATATGCATGCTTCCAAGAATGAGAAAGATGTATAATACCCTACGATCTCATTTTTGGCGTCTTAAAATGAAGAAAGATGTAGCAACCTTTGTTTCAACATGTTTAACTTGTTAGCATATTGAAATAGAACATCAAGCACCAACTGGAAAATTGAAACGATTGACGATTCCAGTATGGAAATGGGAAAGAATAACCATGGACTTTGTATACGGGTTACCGAGAACTTTGAAGAAGAAGGATGTTATATGGGTGATCATTGATGGACTAACTATGTTAGCTCACTTTTTACCTATTTGAAGAAGAAGGATGTTATATGGGTGATCATTGATGGACTAACTATGTTAGCTCACTTTTTACCTATTTGATGGGGTAGTTCACTAAAGCACGTAGCCAATAAATATGTAGATTAAATTGTCAGATTACATGGCATTCTAGTGTCCATTATATCAGATAGAGATCCAAGATTTACATCTCAAATTTAGGTCAGTTTACAATAGGCTTTAGGTACCAAGTTTAGTTTCAGTACTGCTTTTCATCCTCAAACAGATAGGCAATCAGAAAGGACAATTCAAACACTTGAAGACTTACTTCGAGCTTGTGTGATAGAGTTCAAAGGTGTATGGAATGAATATATTGGCTTCATTGAATTTGCTTATAATAATCATTATCATAGTAGTAACAGATGGCACCATATGAAGCACTATATGGAAGAAAAAGTCAAAGTCCTACTTACTAGGATGAAGAAGGGTTGTGTGTTTTAGAAGGGCCAGAACTAGAGCAAGACACTATAGCCAAGGTAACGACAATTAAGAGCAAACTTAAAATAACACAAGATAGGCAAAGGAGCTATGCAGAACAACACAAAAGAGAAATGGAATAGGAGGTGGGAGACAAAGTGTTCCTTCGAGGTTTGCCATGGAAAGGAATAATTCAATTTGGCAAGAAGGGGAAATTGAGTCATCGATACATAAGACTCTATGAGATCCTAGAAAGAATCGGTCCATTGGCTTATAAGCTAGCACTACCACTAGAGATGACTCATATTCATGATGTATTCCATTTAAGTATGCTGAGAAATTATCGGTCTAATCCTACACATATACTTAGGGATCCAACAATAACAATTGCAGATGATGTAAGTTATCTTGAAGAACTAATGGAAATCATTGGTTAAAAGACCAAATAGTTATGAAATCGAGAAATCCCTTTGGTTAAGGTGTTATGGAGAAACCACTCACAAGAAGAGGCTACATAGGAAATTGAAAAGAACATGGAATGACAATATTCACATTTGTTTACAGGTATTGAATTTCAAGGACGAAATTCTTTATAAGAGGGGAAGAAATGTAGCATCCCTATCCATATTTATTGGCACTATCAAATGAAAATATTCATTGCATAAATGATTTTAAATCCCATATGAACATATGCATTAGATAAATGATCATTTAGATATGTGAATTGGATAAGCACGATGATGACACTTGCACCATTGCATTTGGGACACTTGAACCTATTTGTAATATTTGTATAGTTGTATGACAAATTATCTTATGTTGTGTGTATGTTATAGTATCATAAATAATGGTATTTTAGAGATTATTTAAAAGTATAAGGAACATATGGGGATTAGGAGATGGATGGAGGTGATGAAGGAGTGAATAAGAGGAACTAAAAGAGGAAAGTGAACTTCCAACCAATGGAAATGAAACACCATGATTCTGTCTTGTTACAATAGGTTTACAAGTGGAATTTTCACCCTTTAGGATCAAAATAGAGGTTAAACATGAGGGGCAATAGAAGAAAGAGACAACTAAGAAAGAAAGAAAGAAAGGAAGAAGAAGAAGAAGAAAAAAGAAAGGGAGAAGAGTTAGTTGCATAGGAAGGAATCCTAAGGTTTTCTGGTTTGAGGAAAATAGGTAAGTTAATTTATCTTCTTCCCATATGAAATCAACCCCTCATGACATGTTAATCATGCATGATTAGTAAGAATTATGGAGTATTTGAGGTAGAGCTTATGTATGGAAGTTGAAATTCAAGAGAAACAAGAGCTGATTATGTTGGTTTTGTTGTTAGAGCAAAATTTTGTACCCATGATTTCATAACCCTAGAAGAGGAATTAAGAAAAGTGTAAAAATATGAAAGTTATAGCTTTATGCCCCGCATAAATGCATGTGAATTATTTTTTCTTGATTTTGTGTGTGTGAGGAGATATTACTTCTTCATTAGGGCTGGTTAACAACCAACCACAATCACCTCAGTCTTTCTATTTTCATATATTTTTTGATGACTTTATGTGCTGATTTAGACAAAGTGTAAAGCATGAAATTTGTAGGGTTAGATCCCCTAGAGTTACCTATAAAGAATTTTTGATTGATTTGTTATGTGGAAAGAGATATGGCTCATTGATTGTGACTAACCCTGTACCTTGATGAAACCTCATCAGTTTTATAATTCTATTTTATAAGAATTTGATGGCCATAAATTCAGAATTTGGTGATGTGTTAAACTTGAAAGTTGTATATTTATGTATTAAATACATGTTTGTAAAATATATTTGCTAAATTTAGCATGGTTGTTAAGATATCACCCCTTCATCATGACTGATTATCACCATATTGAAAACTTACTTACCTTGAGATTGGTCATTTGTTTTGGTGATTTTATAGATTGAATTAGACAAAGAGTAAAACATGAAAAAATGTTCCTTTATGTGTCTTTTTACCTTATAGTAGATCATTTTTGTAATTGGATTTGTAAAATTAGAGATATACCCATGAATAGAAAACCTACTTAGACTGAGATGACATTGAAATAGGGCAAAATTTAAAAATTCACCACATTTTATGTGTTATATTGACTTGAAATTTCAATATTTTGTATCATTTTGTGTCTAGATTATTTGAAAAAAATAATTAAGTCATTTAGATCAGTGTAACTAGAGTTATTGCTGTGAGAGTGTTGCAAGGTCAGACTACCATATAAGAAAATATGCATAAACACTAGGTCCACTTGCATAGATCATGCCATAATTGCATACCAAGAATTCATAATCATTTTGACATACTTATAACTATGTATGTATCAAATGTTAGGATCTCAACACTTTGAGGAAGCCCTAAAGAGAGAACCAAACCTACGATAAAGGTTGGTCACATCAAAAGGTGAGTAAAAATCGTAATTAGATTCTAATATGTATGTGTGATAATGATATGATTATGTTCTATTACATGTATATGTGATTGAATTGTTGCACTTTACATGTGAATACAAGTCAAGTGAGAATTATATGCTCTTAATGATTACTTGGTATACCATTGTGATTGAACGCTTGCATTTGAGACTAAAAGGATATTGTGACTGGCTTGTCAAACACTTGTAAATCACTTGGAAAAGGAACCAATATGTCCTATTTGCACATGTTATTGATCAAATGATTCACTTGGTTTATGCTGGCCAACAAAATCAAATGTCACTTGAATCATATGAATTCTCGAGAGCAGTGTTTGCTTTGTAGGGTCACGATAAAAATCAATCTATTGCACTTGCACTGGCATAGTCAATTATTACACTTGTTATTGGCCTTAGGCACCAAGAAGGGAGGGGGGTTAAATTGGTGTATAAAAATTAAAACAAGAAGGTAAGAAGGAAAATGAGTGGAATGGAGACACAAGATTTATAGTGGTTTGGGTATAATCGACCTAATGCCCACTTCCCAATTCTCAGCAATCGGGTGTTCCATTATCTTTTAATGGTGTTTTCAAGTTCACACCAAACTTTTACACTTGTGTTTTAAAGGCTCACACAATAACCTTTACACTTGTGTTTTTGAGGCTCACACAACAACCTTCACACTTCTGTTTTTAAGGCTCACACAACAACCTCTCTTAGTGTTTTTACAGGCTCACACTATAACCTTTACAAATGGTGTTTATGCTCACACCAAACAATCACCTAAAGAAGAGAAAAGATTAAGTAGAAAAATTACAAGAGTTTGGGTTACAAATTAATGAATTCTCTTGCCTCTACCCACTAAAGAGACGTTGCAATAAAATTGGTAGCAAATCTTTAAAGTATGCTAGACAGATTTTTGCATTAAATGGTTGTCAGGATTCATTTGCGGTAGCTACTACTTTTTCACGGTCACGATTTTCCAATTTCCATACGGGAGCCAAAACTTGTGACAGAAAATCCCATTTGTGTCTAACAGCTAGTCCACGTGTCATCTTCCCATTATATAGCCGTTGCCTTTCACCTGCTCATAAAAGTAGCGATCGCGATTCTTCTTGTACAAGCCACGACTCAGGATGCGAAATCGTTTGCCAAATATGTTCATCTTCTTCCTTATGATTTGCTGTTGCTGCCCATAAGTTGCCATCACAAATTTTGTCTTCCAATGGTCACTTGGGACACTTGTCAAACTATGGTTATAGACTTGATTCCCTTTTGAATTACTTTGAATTTTGTGATCATGACTTAGGCGTGACACTCACCGCAAATTCATCTGTGACTTTGGCTCTCCTTTCTTTGAATTGGTCACGCCAGAGAAATGGGCCGCAAATCCATCTATCTTATTTGTCAACATGCCTTAGTCTAGTTCTTGGTTGCGATTTATGAAGTTGCGACCGCGAATTAGGAGGCACTTTGCTTTCTTTGAAGATCAAGGATTTCATCCAACTTAAAAAATAGAGACTAACTAAAAAATTGCAAAACAACACTTAATTGAATCATTAGAATTGATCAATCTCCTTTGTTAAGATCAAAAGTAGTTTAAGAATTAGGATTAACCATCCTAGTCCAACAATCTCCCCCTTTTTGATTTTGACAACTTAGATTGATCCAAAGAGAAAATTATGCAGAAATATTAAGTTGGAGTGAAGTTAAGGTAAAATTTCAATGAATAATATTTAAGGTAAAAATTTTCTAAGTGTGACATTCAATCATTAAAAAGACTTAAGTATGAAGTTATGATGCTCCCCCTCTACTTATGCTATAAGTTTCAAGTTATTATTTTCTTCCCCTTAATCTTAAGTTATAACCATCTCTCCCCCTTTGGCAAGATCAAAAAGAGGGTGAAAGAGCGAAATGAAAATAGGCATAAGTATAGATAAGGAGCAAAATAAGAATACAAAATATAAAGATAAAATTCATTAATCATATAAGATAATGATTTGCAAAGAAACAACCTTTTTATATATATCACTATCGGATCACACAAGTTTGAAACATTAACCAAAGCAAGAAAAAATACAAAGGATTCCTAAGCTAGAGAGAAGGAGAATCATCATCATCTCCGAAAGATGCTTCCTCTTGCTCTTGTGTTGCTCCTTCAACTTCATCCGCATCCTCAAATTCGTCTTCATTGCCATCTCCATCTTGTGTCTCTTCAAATTCAGTGAAGTCCAGAAGATGACAAGGAGGAACCCTTAGTTTCTCTTAAAGATCCACCATATCATTGTGAAGATGTGATAGAAATAGGAATCTCCTATTCATCATCCTCATCAATTTATCCAATTTACGATCAATGGAGGCAAGAGACAACTTAGTCTTTAGTTTTGGTTGAGGAGGAGAGACTTGAATTATGCCTTCTTCAATGTGGAGTTGCTTCTTTTTTGAAGCTTATGAGGTTTCCATATTCTTTGCTCCTACTGCACCAAGGGTATACGTATAGGTGTCCAGATGAATAGCCTTGGCATTTATAAGGTAGGTGAGATCTAGGAAGTTTTGGGATGGTAGAAGTTTCTTGGTGAGGAATTTTTCTTTCTCCTCATCGAGGGCTCCAATGAATCGATAAATGACTGTGATATGTGACGGTAGCAAAAATTGACTTCTGGGTTTGGTACTGATATGAATCAATTGATCCACAAGGTACCTGCAAGTTTGGATATGTTTATTTTTGACAAGGCAAAAAAGGAATGCTAAGTCCCTTTGGGTCACTTTTTTGTTACCATCACCTCTTGTGGTTACAAAAAAGGTGATGATATGATGGAGTATCCTAAGGGGTAGGGATTTTATGTGTTTAGATAAAGAAGAGTGAGGGTTGTGTTTGGTTTCAATGGAGATTTTTGACCAAAACTCAGAATAGATAACATCAAGTGCAAAGATTATGAAGGGGATGTTTTCTCCGACTTGTAAATTAAATAGAGAAGAGAGTTGGTCGAAGGTAATGTAAAAAGGGTCGCCAAAGGCTCGAAACACTAACCCCTATTGCCCTGCTCTTGAATCGGCTTTTTGACTCAATTGTACAGTGCATATAAACTCTCATACACCCTTTTCGTAACTAGGTTCATCACAGAAGATGAATTTGTTCCAGCCTAAATTTGAGAGGGAAACTCATATTTCGGCGTTGTTTCCTAAGGTTTCCAGCATAAAAGTTAAGGGTATCTTGTTTAGAAGAATGATCTTGGAAGAGTTGGCTTTGAACCTATCTTTTTCTTCCTTGGTAACTCCTTTCATGAGATGGAGGGTAGGGGGTGCAGAGGGTTGAGCCACTGCCTTCCCTTTGTCTACCTTGGAGAATTTCTTTAGAGCCATAACAAGAGAGGAAGAGAGTTTGGGAGATTTTTAAAGAGATGTGAGAGAATGAAGATGTTTGGAATATTAGTGAGAATGTCACTATTGAAAAGGGTATTTATAGCCTTTGAAGGGGTGTAAAAATGGCTATAAATGACTAGAAATGAATTAATGAAAAGTTGGCAATGGTTGGCAGTCAAATCACTTAAATGTCTAGGCAGTTACTCTAATTCGTGTCTGCGAATTCATGAGTGGCGATCGCAAATTCTAAAAAATGCGAGTAACGGACAAAGTTTCCTGGGGAATAAGCACCGTAACTGTCAAAAATTTGAAAATTTGACCAAAATTCATGATGGAGCGAAAATTTCGCAACCACAAATTGATGTTTGACAGCCGGGTGAAATTGACTTGTAATTTGCGAGCGTGAAGGAAGGATAGCGATTGTGAATTATGAGTCAGCAATGAAAAATAGTTGAATTTTAAGAAATTGTGATCCACTTACTATATCAACCATAAATATCACAAATCAACAAATACCAATACACATAACAATATCATATATAAAAATTTTCACTTTAGGGAACTGCCATCAAGCATTCCCAATTCAGTCTTAATGAAGTTGATCCTTTCTTCATTTAGAGGTTTAGTGAAAATATCTGCATTAATGATTTGTGTTAATAAATTGTAACACAATATCACCCTTTTGCACATGAGCTTTAAGAAAATGATGCCTAATATCTATGTGTTTACTCTTAGAGTGTTGGATGGGATTTTTAGAGAGATTAATAGCACTTGTGTTATCACATTTAATAGGAATGTGATCAACCACTTTGCCAAAATCCTTCAATTGTTGTTTCATCCAAAGGACTTGGGTGCAACAACAACCCGCAGCCACATACTCGATTTTTGCGGTGGATAATGCAACCGACATTTGCTTTTTATTGAACCAAGAAACTAGGAATTCACCTATAAATTGGCAAGTTCTGAAAGTGCTTTTTCTGTCTAATAAGCTACTTGTATAATCCGCATTCGAATATCCTATGAGACTAAAGGAAGAATCCCTAGGATACCATAACCTTAAGTGAATTGTGCCACACAAATATTTAAAAATCCTATTGACAACATTCAAATGAGACTCTCTAGGAGAGGATTGGAACCTAGCATACATACAAACACTAAACATGATATCTGGCCTAGAAGCAGTAAGTTAAAGCAGAGATCTGATCATAACTCAATATCTCTTTTCATCTACCGTTTTGCCCGATTTGTCTTTAACTAGTTTGATGGTACCACTCATTAGAGTTTTGGCTACCTTGCAACCATCCACGCCAAATTTCTTGAGTATCTGCCTTGTGTATTTGGCTTGATTGATGAAGGTCCCTTCCTTGGATTGCTTGATTTGTAGACTGAGAAAGAACTTGAGCTCTCCCATCATGCTCTTTTCAAATTCCCTAGTTATACACTTAGCAAAATCCTCACAAAGAGATTCATTAGTAGCATAAAAAATGATATCATCAACATAGATTTGAACAATTAATGTGTCATGTTTGTGTTTTTTTAAACAAAAAGTGTGGTATCCACCTTTCCCTTTTCAAAATCATTTTTCAAGAGAAATGAACTAAGCCTTTCATACCAAGCTTTTGGAGCTTATTTCAAAGCATATAAGGCTTTGTTCAACTTAAAAAACATGGTTTTGAAAATAATGTGACCTAAAACCAGGATGTTGTTCAACATAGACTTCATCCTCAATGATGCCATTCAAAAATGCCCTTTTCACATGCATTTGAAAAAGTTTAAAATTCATATGACATGCAAAGGCTAAAAGAATCCTAATGGCCTCTAATCTTGCTATGGGGGCAAAAGTTTCATCATAGTTTATGCCTTCCTCTTAGTTGTATCCTTTAGCAGCCAATCTAGCTTTGTTTCTAATGATGAAACCTTACTCATCTAACTTGTTCCTAAACACCCACTTACAACCTATAATTAGGTGTTTTTAGGCCTAGGGACAAGTTCCCATACCTTGTTTCTCTCAAATTGGTTGAGTTCCTTTTGCATAGCAAGCACCCAACTCTCATCATCAAGAGCCTAATCAATTAATTTTGGCTCAAGTTGAGAAACAAAAGTAAGATTATTATCTAAAAGATTAAGTTGAGATCTAGTACTTACACCCTTAGATGTATCACCAATGATCAAGTCCTTGGGGTGATACTTGGAAAATCTCCAATCCTTGGGTAGATCTTGGCTTGGCTCTACCTGTTGATGATGTTGGTTTTTCATCGACTCTTGATGAATCACCTTCTTCTTTATCTTCTTTTCTTGTAGAATTTTCAAATTCCAACTTCTCAAAGTCATCTATAAGATCAACAACAAAAATACCTTTCCCAAGATCAAGTTTACTAGATTCATCAAAAACAACATTCATAGACTCTTCAACTACCATGAAACTTTTGTTAAAGACTCTATATGCTTTGCTTAAGGTGGAATATCCCAAGAAGATACCTTCATTGGTTTTTGAATCAAATTTCCCAAGATTATCCTTGTTGTTTGAAATATAACACTTACATCCAAATACTCTTAGGTATGATATCTTGGGTTTTCTACCATTCCATAGCTCATAGGATGTTTTATTAAGAATGGGTCTTTCAAAAACTCTATTTGCAATATAACATGCAGTGTTAATGGCTTCAGCCCAAAAGTAATTTAGCAGAGAATACTCATTGAGCATTATCCTAGCCATTTCCATCAATGTTCTATTTTTCCTCTCTATAACATCATTTTGTTGTGGTGTTCTAGGAGCTGAAAAATTATGAAAAACTTCATTCTCCAAGCAATAATTTTCAAAAGACTCATTTTGAAATTCTTTTCCATGGTTACTTCTAATAGAAGATATGAAGTGACCTTTTTCATTTTGAACCCCTTTTGTAAAGCTTTTAAAAGCATCAAATGAATCATTCTTATGAGCTAGAAAAGATACCCTAGTAAACCTAGAGTAGTCATCTACAATGGCTAATGCATAATGCTTTCCATCTAAGATAACACTTCTAGTGAGTCCTATCAAGTCCATATGAATAAGTTGAAGCGGTCTAGTTGAACTTACAATATTTTCTGCTTTGTGAGAGGCATGGTGTTGCTTCCCTATTTGGCATGGACCACATGTCTTGTCTTTGGAGAAGTTTAGTCTTGGAAGACCTTCCACTAACTTTCCTTTAGATAGGCTTTGAAGAAGATCCATGTTTGCATGTCCAAGCCTTCTATGCCATAACTAAGCTTTATTGCTCATAGACATAAGACACTTAAAAGATTGATTAGCCAAATTGTCTAAGTCAAATGAGTAGGTATTACCTTTCCTTTCACCCTTAAAAATAACCTCATCATCCATTAAAGTGGTGATTAGGCATTTCCTCGGATCAAAGGTGACTGTGTTACCTTTGTCACACAATTGACTTACACTTAACAAATTATGTTATAAGCCACTAACTAAAAAAACATTATCAATTAAAGAACAACTATTCTTACCAATGGTTCTAATGCCAATTACCTTACCCTTGGCATTGTTACCAAATGTGACATCTCCACCTTTTTTCTTTAATGCCATGAATAGCTTCCTATTTTCAGTCATATGCTTGGAACATCTACTATCCACATGCCAATTGCTTGATTTGGTGGCAAAGACACTCCCCTACACAACAAAAATGAGTTACCTTTTCTTACGTACCCAAGCATACTTGGGTCCTTGAGGGTTAGAGGATGAAGGGTCCTGTAGTTTGAAGTGAGCCTTCCTAATATATCAATGAATATTAATGTGTCCAAATCTCATGCAATAATGACATCATAGTTTGACTTATGAGTCTTTCTCCTATGAATAAATTTAGTATGAGTAGGAGGCCTTCTCATACCTTGGTCATGTGAATGCATACATGAACATGTATGATGAGTAGGAGTAGAGAATTTTTTATGAGAATGACCATGCTTTTTATTATACATATAAGCATGATTAGCTCTTTGAGTCTTGGCTCTAGAGCTTGGGGGAGCCTTCTTTTTGCCCTTAGGCTTATAAAGCTTAGTTCTAAGAGCACTTTTCTTCCCAATTACCTCTACCCTTGAGGATTGAGGTTCCTAGGATCTAACAAATATAGTTTGAGAAAATTTGGAGGCTCCATTAAAGCCTAGATTATGTCTAATTAGTGAAGGTCTTTACGACACAATCAAAGTGTCCAAGGCTTCTTTTCCTTTATAGAACTTGAAGATTGAGCTTCTAAGCTCAATTACTTCTCCTTTTAGAGTGTCATTCTCCTTTCTAAGTAAAGCCATAGAAGAAGATGAAATTGAAAGACTATACACTGATTTTTTAAGCTCATCATTAGATGCT
>CATIWR010651335.1:0-56920 GCA_949677035.1 Omphalea diandra | reverse complement strand
TTCTTTTTAGTTCTACTATACATATATATATATATATATATATATATATATATATATATATATATATATATATATATATATATATATATATATATATATATAAAATTAAACAAATGAATAGACATAAAACAAACGGCTTTCAAATTCTGAGTTAATAGGCTTCATGTTCTATATCAAGATTTTTGTATTAATATTTATGTCATTTTGTGCTTCGGAACACTACCCTTTAAACCCTTTGCTACAAATACAACCAGGAGGATTAAACCGTGAAGAAGCAACGATGACCTAAATCTATCATGCATTCAATCTGTGCTTCATTCTATGTGCTTCGTTCAACTTAGGAACCACATTATGTGGTCGTTAAGTTATTGCAGTATGGTGTCCATGGAAGACCATGAGGGAACATTTAGAAATTACATTGAGACCACATTATGTGGTCTTCATTTAAAAACAAAAAATGATGATCTCCAAATAAACCTTTTTATTTTAGAGATTTTTTATTTATGTTTAAAATTATTTATCTAATATATTTTAAAATATTACTATTGTGTTTACATTTAATGGTTTTATTTAAATAATTAATTTTTTATTTTGAAAATTAAATATAAAAATTAAGATTAATAAATAGTCAAAACTATTCTATTAGAAAAAAATAATAAAATACAATAATCCAAGTCAAATTATGTCCAAATCAAATATATATCACATCCAAAACAATAGAAAAAATGAAATCACAATCACAATCTCAATGTTGAAAATAAAATTATCTTGAAATCATCCATAAAACTGTCCAATTTGATAATGTCTTCAATAAAAATCTTCCCATCTGTTTAATGAAGTTAATAAAATTAATTACATTATTTAAAATAAAGAACATTGAACTACTCAATAACATAACATGGCCACCAAGATGAAAATCACAAATTATTTACTATTATTCAACTTGTTAAATAATGAATTTATATAGTCATTGCATGTTTATTTAGATATATTAATTAATTTATGTTACATAATATTAAACCGAAATATATAAAATTAATTATTATTTAGCATTTGATTTGAGATTCTCATGATTGATTCAATCTAATTTTTTGTACAGATATCATATAAAATTTAGTCTTGTGCTAAATTTATATATTGATTCTGTTATGTAAAAAAAAAATTTAAAATGTTAACAAAAATTTTTAATTCTTGATATTTTAAATTAGATTATTCAAATCAATTTGAAATCTCCAAGTCCATATATAGCCCTACTAAAGATTGTTAAGAACCTGGTCTGTTAATGATGACACGATGCCTTTGTAATCTAAATCAAGGAAAAATCCATCTCCAGCCTCCTAAACTTTTCGTGTTTTCTACTTTTACCCCTTTAACATATACTTATTATATTTAAACTCTTTAACTCTTTAAATTAGTGTCACAAATACCTTTACTAATAGAATCGTTAAGAGGGTTAATAAAAACAACACAAGCATTATTACAATATTATTATTAGTGAAGTATTACCCTATGTGTAATATTATAATATTAACAAAAATTACACAATAACTATTATTAAAATATTACTGTTGAGTACAACCAAAAAAAAAAAAAACTATAAAAGTTGGGTTCCTAATTTGAACAAAATCTAATTGAAGCAGTTGAGAGCAAACAAAATAAGGTAATTAAAGTAGTTGAGAGCAAATCGAAGAAGTTAAGAGGAAATGTTGATGACTTGCTCACCCAGTCACATAACCCGACCACAATCCTTAGCAGCATGAAGTGATACAAGGACATGAACATCAAGTAGCAATCAAAGGAAAATCCCTACTTTGACAAGAATTGATAATGATGATGAAACTTTCAATTATTTTTGTGAAAAACCTACACGTCTAATTATGTCAAGGATGACGAAAAATTTTGGAAAGTGGTTTTATGGATATGCACATCCACAGGTAAGGAAATATACTAAAATTGGGGTAAAATTTTGGGTTATTATTATTGATTTTTGAGTAATAGTGTATAATATTTGAAAATAATAGTGTTTGCAGGGAAAGTTTTGTATTTTTTTGTTTGGTACGAAGAAGATTCACAGAGAAGGCTTAAATGCTAGACTTATGAGAATGGTGAGTGAGAATGAAATGCTAGAAGCCATAAATGATTGTAAAGTGAGCAAAGATGTAGGTACTAAAATTGAGGTGCTAAAGTTAGAGAATACATCTTTGAATGCACAAGTTTTGAAATTAAGTAAAAAAAGTGAAGAAATGAAAAAAAATAGTAGAACTTCTATTTGATCGTGTTGGTTGTGTTAGCTATTATGTTAGTGAATGTAATTATGAATGTAATGTTGAAATGGTGATTTGTATTGGTTTTTAGTGATTGTATTGGGTTGCAGATTGCATGAGTTGTAGGGTGTCATTTTATTAAATGAAATGGATAGGTTTAATTTCATTCATTAACTTGAAATACCTAACACCTATTTAATCTCCATAAGCACAAAAATGATATAACTTTTGTTAAATATCACTTAATTAATCTCCATAAACAAAGTGTATAGTAGAGAGAAATAGAATGAACAAAGTTTGAAGCAAAGAGTTGACAAATTACTTTAGGAGAGCAATTGAAGTAAATTTTTAATAGCTAAATATCAGCTCATAAAATTTCCTTCTTCAAAAGCTTTGGCCCATGTCATTATCAACATAAAGTCATAATTTTGCTTCTCAAAATATAATTCATAATTTGAACTTTTAAAATTTAATTAATTTTGCAACAAAACAAAAATTATTATATGAATATAGCACATAATAATGCATCCTTTTTTTTTTTCTCATAAAACTATGAAAATTGTTTCTTTTATCAAGTTCACCTCATAATTTTTCTTGTAAAAAAAAGAAAGAAATTTTCTTATTTTCAAAAAAGGATACTAAGTTTTGTTGAAGAATCATGTAATATCAACCACACATTGACTTGGGGAAAAACCCATCCCCGACTCCCTAAACATTTTATGTTTTCTATATTTACTCTTTCAACTTATACTTATTATAATTAAATCTTTCAACTCTTTGAATTTATGTAAATAACACATTCACTAATGATTCCATCACTTTTGAGTTGCACATGTCGTTTGATGTGAAACTTATTAGTTGTAGATGAATTTTTAAATAATAAACTTGTATACATCAGATATGCCATCATTTTAACCAAAATAAAAAAAAATTGAGAAAACCTATTTTATTTAAAAAAAACTTTCAGGTCATCTTTTAAAATCTCACCTTTCCCTCTTAGCTTTAACCACAACTCCTTCTCCTTTAGAGGTAAGGCCGAAGCTTATACATGTTATTGTTAAGGTTGTTATTGCACATTGAAGACTAAATGAGTCTCTTTTTCTAACATTGTAGATAAAAGTGCTTGAAGGATTGGAAAACTAAAAAGGGGATTTATTATTGATGTTGTAACCATTGATCAGGTATGTTACTTATGTTCTTTAATTTTTTTAAAATAATATCATCTTCTTCAAAATGTGTTGTCTTGGATATAGGGTTAGTGGTCCCATATGGCAAGAATGTTGTCTCCTTGATGGTGTTGGGGTTAGTGGTCCCCATAAGTTCCATTGGTTTCCATTATTTTATTATTCTAATTGTATTTGTTGTTTTGTGCTTAAAAATCCAACATTTTATGTTGTATCATATATGATTTGTTGTTTATATAAAAAGTTGCTTTAAGCATGCTTAGTTGTGTACAACTTTAAATTGATAATGTTTAAGTATGTTTATGTTTTTGTTTATCATAGAATGGGCATTGTTAACTTTAATTTATTATTTCATCATAAAAGGAAATCAGGTTTGGCGAGAGGACCCTTAGAAGTGAATTGGGATTAGCTACAAGAAAATTAGTTTATGGCGAAAGAAAGAAAAATAGAAAGTAGAAAGGAATAACTCATGAGTTGGCAATGGAAGAAGAGAATGTCTCCAATTAAGGCTAGTTTGCGCTCCTTTTCCCTTTGCTCTTTACATTTTTTCTCCTCCCCCATATAAGAGAAAGACTCTTAGTTATAGAACCAATAAAAATCTCTCAAAAATCCAAAAATCTCTCTTACAAATTAGAGACATTGACTTTCCAAATAGCCTTCTAAAAATTCTCAAAAGAAGATTTAAATCTAGGGTAAATCTCCTAAGTGAAATCTTCAAAATAAGATAAGATCTTTTATGAAAATCAGGTTGAAAATTAGCTACTTGCTCTCTTAAATTCGTCAACCCCGGATTGGCAAGCTGTGCCTTTGCCTTGTCACTAAAAGTCTTCTACCATAAACTACAATTCACCTTTTTTTGCCACAAAAATTGAAAAATCTTGCAAATTGATGTCTAATCTCCCATTTTAAACCTTACTTGAAATATCAAATTTAAATTTTTTTAAATATAGAATTCAATTAAAATTGGAAATTAAGCACAATATGAGGAAAAAATCACCACAATTAATATATATATTTTTATACCTTATCACAAAGCATGATAGAAACTAATGTTACGATCCTCTCTTATGAGTTAAAAATGTTACTCATCTCCTTGTAAAACATTTGTTGTTTGATTAAAATAGTGATTAAGGAGGTGTAAGCCTCTAATTATTATTGATGATGAGACTTGGAAATACCAGCATTACTAATCTCTTGTTGTATGGATCTAAGTGTGTTAGAAGCCACCTTAATCTGCCAATTTAAATGACCAAAAGTGTCAAGATTTCAAGACCTCAAAGCATATTGAAGATGGTTCAGTTTGCACATTATTTGCCTTATTATCGAGCCATATGAAAAATAAGCTAACCATCGATAGGTGTAATCATCGCATATATATTTAAATACAAATTAGGAATATTTCTTTTTTTAGTGTGTTTATTTAGAAATTAGTATATTTTCTTTTTATTCTATGTTCATGTAGGAAAATGAGATTTTTAGTAGTGTTCCATAGCCCATGGTTTAGATAGTACATTGACAGAAGAAGTTGACCAAGCAGCAGTAGACAGATTGTAAACAGTAGAAGTATGTGGGATGCAACATGGTCTATAACATAAACCATATGAGTCATTAGTTATTGATTTTTAAAGGTATTTCAGTTCACTTTTAAAGAAGGCACATCATTTTTTCCAAAAGAGTCCTATTGCAAGAGAATAACATATTTTTGAGAGAGCAATGTGGATTCAACCCCTACACCCAATAGTGAGAAGATTTTATGAAAATTAGAAAAGCTCATCTCTTGGGTTTTCATTGATTTAGAATATCAAGACCATTTCTTTGAAAAATTCTTCTACTTTGAGATTAATGAATTCTTTGTTCATTTATTCTTTCTCTTTTCCAATATTGAACTAATTCTTTAATTTTATGGATTAGGGTGAAAGCCTAATACTTATTGCACGATTATATGAAGTGACTTTGGTTTAATTTGTGATGAGTGTCTTGATTTAATATATTTGAGTTTTGTTGTTTTGTATGTATGAGTGGTTACATATATGCAAAGCTTGAGACTCTAGATGATGGAGCGTAAGTGGAAATCTGGGGTTAGTCCTAACATATTAAACTAGAAATTGAGACAACAAAATTAGGCTTGAACTTTTAGAGATATGGAAGGATTATTCATGAAACTTAATGAATTGTTATTGGATTTTGTGATTAAGAAAGTAGGCATAATTTCAGTGAGAATAACTCAATATTGCTTGAAAAAGATTATTAGGAAAATTAGGAAAATCTATCTTCAAGAACAACTCAATCACAATTGAACCAAATCTCTTAATATACTTATGGAATAGTATTGCGGTGAACCTGAATTCGTTAGAAATCATTTGTCAAAAGAGTTTCTTTTAATTCGTTTCAGTTTTGTTTAATTATTTGTACTATTTTAGTTTTTGTTAATTTCTCTCTCAATCTTTTGATTGCTAAATAATAAATAAATTAAGTCTTTGTCGGTACTTGTAAGGATCTATCCTTGTGGAAATGATATTTACTTATCATTGTATTGCTTAATTGATTTGTTCACTTGTAAGGGTTACACATGCAATAAGTTTTTTTGGTGGTGTTGTTGAGGATAGGATTTTTCATAATATCAATATCACTTGAGTTTTCTGTTAATCTAGTTTTAAAATTTAGCACATTTGATTTTTGTGAGTTTGATTATGTTTTGTTTCTTTTGATAGGTGAAGTGTTTGGCTTATATGACACTCACAAAGCCTAGATTTAATTGAATTCGATCTTGAAATTGAGCGTACGTTTCACATTTGGAGGCAAATCCAAAAAGAGAAAAGGAAATTACTTAAAGCCACAATGGTTGATGAAGGACAACCTCTTAGCCTTGAGCGATTTTGTCATACCATATACTTAGGGTGCTCGATCAAACATTGTTAGATCTATCATTATAGCCAACAAATTTGAAATTAAATTAGTAATCACCAAATGGTGCAAAAAAATACATCCATACCGAGGATCCAAAAGCACATATTGCCAACAATCTTAAGATTTGTGTAACCTTCAAAATCAATAAGATAACTAATGAAGTAATTCATTTGAGATTGTTCTTTTTTTCTTAGAGAAATATAACTAAAAGGTGGTTTAATTCTATGGCACCTAACTCAATTGTAACATAGGAAGAGCTCTTACTAGCATTCTTGGCAAAATATTTTGCCCCGAGCAAAACCACACAACTAGGCCAAGCTATTACAAGCTTTGTATAAGAGCCTGGGCAAACTTTATATGAAGCATGAGATAGGTTCAAAGAGTTGTAGAAAAGGTGTCCATATCATGGCTTACTGGATTGGTTATTAGTCCGAACCTTCTGTAATGTACTCAATTATTCCATTTGTATTACCATTGATGTTGCCATAGGACAAGCACTCATGGGGAAGTTAATTGATAAAGCTTATGCACTTTTAAAAGAGATAACATCAAATAACTATCAATGCGCAAGTGTAAGGGGAATCAACAAACGAGTTATGGATGTTTATGACATTGATGCTTATACTATGTTGCATGCCAAAGTGGATGCTCTTATAAATAAGTTTGAAAGTATAAGTGTACATGCTATAAATACCCCACTATTGAATTGTTAATAGTGAGAAGGAGGACACATGGGCACTAAATGCTAAGTGGGGAGTCCTTTTTATTTTGGGTGCAATTGAGCAAGTGCAATATGTCTCTAATTTTAATAGGTAGCCTGATAATCCATATTCCAACACCTACAATCTTGGGTGGAAGAATCATCCTAACTTGTCATAGAGTAATCAAGCCAAGCCTTCTCATCCTCCTAGATATCCTTAATAATAATAAAGTGGAACCCTTATAGCTTAAGCAATTCAACAAGAGGAGAAACAAATGTGAGACATGAAAAAGTTATTATTTGAAAATTTTAAGAAAGTAGATTCCAAGCTAGACAGGATTGACAAGCTTGAATTGAAGGTGAATCAAATGGGGCAACATAACCAAAACAGAGATGCAAATTAGGCAATTGGCTAAGAATCTCAATGTAGGAACTTATGATACACTCCCTAGCAAGACTAAAATAAATCCAAAAGGATAATGTAAAACATTTAGTTTGAGAAGTGGCATAAAAATACCTGAACTCCTATCTAAGCACGAGGTGGGAAGTGAGAGGGTAGCCTTTAAAACTTAATAAAATCATGAAATTTTAGTCCAAGATAGTGATATACCAACCTTAAATTCCATATAAGATGAAAAGAGTAATGTAATATAAACAAAGGGGAAGAAGAAAACAAACATCCTTTGATAAAACTTTATGTTCCATCCATCCATTTTCCTCAATGGTTACAAAAACATAAGTTGGACAAATAATATGCTAAGTTTTTGGAGATTTTTAAGCAACTTAACATCAATATTCCCTTTGTTAAGGCTTTAGCTCAAATGCCAACATATGCTAAATTTCTCAAAGATCTTTGTCTAATAAGATGAAATTAGAGCAATATGATACCATAGCTTTTTTTAAGGAGTGTAGTGCAATCATCCAAAATAAACTTCCACAAAAGTTTAAAGATCTAGGGAGTTTCTTTATCTTATGTCAAATCTCTAATTGTAAATTTGATAGAGCATTATGCGGTTTAAGTGCTAGCATTAGTCTAATGCCTCTTTCTATTTGCAAGAATTGAATCTTGAAAACATCTAACTAACCATGATGATATTGTAACTTATGGGTCAATATATTAAATACTGATTAGAGTGATGGAGAACATTCTCATACAAGTAGGAAAGTTTTACATACTTGTGGATTTCAATGTGCGTCATATGGATGCAGATGTGGACATGTCATTAATCCTTGAAAGACCATTTTTGGCAACCACTGATTGATGTGAAGAATGGAAAGCTAATTTTGAATATGATGGGAAAAGAAATGGTGTTCAACGTTTTCCAAGCAATAAAATAGCCTTCTTTTATTGAAGATTGTCATAGGGTAGATGTGGTTCTTGAACTCATACATAAGATTTTTCATAAGGAACACCTAAAGATCCATTTAAAACTTGCTTGATTCATAGGACATTACCATCATATAAGGTTATGAAATTACAAGTGAAGCCATTTTTTGGAAGAAACCCCTTTATTTAAAAATTTTTGGTTTGAGGATTCAGGATAAGGTAACACTCTTCCTCCTCCCTTAATTGAAAAAGATTCAGTTATAGAGCTAAAACCTCATCCTCTTCATTTAAGATGTGAATTTCTTGGTGAAAAACAAACCTTGTGCACAATAATTTTAGCAAATTTAACTTAATTGCAAGAAGAAAAATTATTAAGAGAGTTAAGAGAAAGGAAAAAAACCTATGGATGGTCAATTAGTGACATTAGGGGGATTAGCCTTCCTTTTGCATTCATAAAATCCTCATGGAGGATTATCATAAATCATGCATTAAGCACCAAAAGAGATTAAATCTAACGTGAAAAAGATGGTAAGGTCTAAAATTTTAAAATTTTTGAATGTGGATAATTTTAGGCTTAATTTATTCATAGATATTTGGTAAGATTTGAGTTTGATTTAGTATCAATGTATGTTTGAATTAGGTTATTTAGATGATTCAGTATTATTTTTGAATTTGGTTTTTTCTATGGGTGTTTTAGCAAGTTTATAGTGAATTGGGACCAAAATAAGCTAAGTTGGCAACTTTAAAGGACAAGTTGGATGTTTGTATATGTGAAAAAGAGTGGCATTTTGTTACGTCCATGACTAAAGTTGCAAGCTATGACGTTAAAAGATAAGAAAGATGTCACGCCAGCGACTAAAGTCGAGGGACGCGACCTGGGTCCACTGAAAGCTATTCTTTAGCCTACATTTTAGCTTTTTGAATGATTATTTAAAGCCAACACTTAGGATTTTCTATAAAGAGGGGAAAGGGGTGAAAAGACACCTTTTGAAGACTCAAAAGAGGCATTTTTAAGAGAAGAAAACATGGTAAAACAAACTACAATATAAGATAAAGTGCAAGAGTCTAATAAATCATTAGATCAATAAAGAAGAAGAAGAGGAGATCTATTAAGCTATTTGTGATTGTATTTTTCCTTCTTTTTATTCTTATTTCCTTTATCAAAGATGATGTTATTACTTTTGGATTTGTCTTGTTACGTTAGTATTTTAGGTTAAATCTTTGATATAAGACCTTGATGTAGCCAAGGATAATGATTGATTAATTCATGATTTTAATGATTATGTTGGGATTTTGTCCTTTTCCAAGTGAATAATTCTTGAGTCTAATGCTTGTGATTACTTGGCCACCAATTACATGTTTGTATTTCATTTATAGATCGAGAGATTGAACATTGAAATATACCTTGAATCATTTCCTTTAGGTTAATTGACTAGTAAAGATACCCACTTATTGCTATTACTTAAAGGATTTCTAGAGCTAATATGGTAATACATTTCTTGTTCAGATTGAATGATAGATTTGGTGAAATGGTTATAAGTTAAGTAACTCTCGAAAGGGAGGACTTAATATTAGAGAGATAATCGATTGTTGCAATCTTTAATCTAACATAATATTGAATGATTAATGATTTCATGATTTCCAATTGGTGAGGTTAAGTGTAAATTAGCATTGTTGTGGGGGACATGGTGCTTTAATATTAAAATATTTGATTCAATTCTTAATATGAAAATTTTCATTTTATTTTTGTATACTTTATGTTTCTCGTTCTTTGTTTCTTATACATAATTAAAACTTCATGACATGGATATGCTTAAGGAATTACAAGATCAGGTATTTATCCTTACCAAACCAATAAATTTCATAACTTATAATGCGATTTTCTCTTCTTTCTCATAAGTGGCATGCAAATTGTGTGGGAAGGTTAGCCATAAAGCATAGCTTGCCCAATGGAAAATCCTTTTTGTGTAAGAACAAGTAAGTTATATGAGGCATTTTTATCACCGACATAATGATTCTTATATTTTTCATTAACCATTGACCTTCCAACCCCAAGAGGAAAAGTCTAACCTAGAAAGCCTATTAGAGCAATACATCACCAAAATTGATGCTAGATTCGAGCAACAATACGAGATGCAAAGAAGATTAGAAGCAAATCTAAAAAGTTATATCCCTTCCTCATTCCATAACCTGGAGATTCAAATTAGACCAATGGACAATGATTTAAACTTTAGATCTAATGGGGCTTTACCTAACATCTTTGAGCCTAATCTTATGAAGTAAGTTAAGAAAATTACATTAAGGAGCAATAAGAAAATCGATTCAAACATAAAAGAGGACGAGGATAAAGAGAATGGTAATTATGACAAGCTCATCAAGGACGGTACACAAGGAGGAAATCCATAAGACACCATAAAGCATCCCGTGAAAGAGGAGAAACATTTGAGATTAATGAAAAATAAGATTGTATGCGTAAAGATTGTCAACAAAAGGAGGCAATTTTGAGCTCAAGAAGTCTAAATCGGTGAAAGATGATGAGGGTTTCATTGTCAAGAAATGCAAGGTAAGTAATCCTTTCCCTTTAAAATTCATGATACTAACCTATTATCTCTGTCCCTTATTGATGAAAGGACTATGATGAGGTTACAAAGACACCTCTCTATCTTTTGTATTTTTATCAATTAGAGTTAGACCCATTACCTTTTCTTTATGATCATGTATATTTTAGAGAGTAAAATGCCTCTTATATTCTAATCTTTGATGAATTAAACCAAGAACAAAAAAAAAAAAAGGTCAAGAAAAAGAAAGAGGTATGTGGATTGGTTCATCATTGATTTAAAGTGTTTTGGTCTCGCACACTACTTATACCCAATATTAATGAAGGATAAACACAAACTCAAGGTAAAACTTAAGTGAAGCTAGCTCTAAAGGTCAAACTACAAGACCTTAAAATAGAGCTCTTGAGAGGCAACCCAAATTTTATCTTTTCTTTATAAAATTTGGAACTTTTATTTGTTTTGTTATTTTTTATTTAACTCTTGAATAAAGCCTTCCATTTTCATCAGGTTTGCTATGGAAATGATGAAAAGAAAATTAGGATGACTAAAGTAGTTTAGATTGGTCAATTTTGATCAATTGGATTTTCTTTTGCATTTTTTTATTTCTTTTAGTTAGTTAAGTTTTCTTTTTCATTTATCTTAGATTAACTACTTGATTTTCTTTAGTGTTTATGGTAATGTAGGCTAAATGAATGAAAAGGATTTGGACATAATCAATCTTCCATCAATATGAGAGGGGAATATTCCTTTCTATATCACCTCTTTTTCTTTTCTTTTTTTTTTTTTTATGTTTTAGAATTCATGTGATTGAGGATAATGCCAAATTTAAGTATGGGGTGAGAATTATGATCTTATACTTGGACATATATTATGCTTGCACCTATGTATGAGACTAAATGAGCCAAAATTATTTATGATTTTTACAAGGATACATAGCTTAGTTAAGCTTTCTTTGGTAATCACTATGAGTTACTATAAAAGAGATGTCATTCTTAGGATGAATTTAAGATAAATGAATCTTGAGGTAGTTGCTAAATTGAGGAGTACAACTTATGAATTTAGGATAGTTGGAATGTAATGCGATTGTGATTTTCATGTATCTTGAAATAAGCAATTTGGTTAGCTATGAATAGATATAATTGCATGAGCTTAAATGAAAAAATAAATTATTCTTTGTTAAGTAATAGTGATGAAGTTATTTAATAGATATGATTTAGGAATGATCAAAATAAGTTTAAAAGAAAGCAAAATAACTACTCTACCATTTTTGGGATGCTTAGTTACTAGGGATCTTTGTGATCAATATTGATTTTCACGTAAAACAACAAACTAAAAAATGAGTGTACAAACATTTTAATTGAAGTTATATGTTGAGTAACTAGGTGCATTCATCACTAATGTTTGTATTTGTGTTAAAAATCATATAAACTCTTTGAAAAGGAAAAAGAAAAAGAAGAAAAAAAAGGAAAATGAAAAAGTAGTGTGCTTAAAAGGAAAGTAAACCCTAGTGATCTCATATGCTTAAAGATATTCTTCTTATTATTAATTAATAAAGGCAATGGCGATCTAACATGACTTACATCATGATTATACTTATTAATTGTTTAGTTAGATAAAATGTTGAGATTTATGTGTAAAATATGACCTTATTGTTTCTAATTTTCCATGAATTGGTGAGTTTGCTTTTCAAGGTAACAATCTAACCTAAGTTCATTTACTTAAGTAGGTTCTTATTTGGTATATTGATTGTAGTACTTATGTAATTATCAACATAAGCATGATGAGGTTATATATGTTTTCTAGAAAGTATAAGATTTTTGGCTATTTATTCTTTATTACTTGAGGATAATTAACAGTTCAAGTGTGAGAGAATTTGTTAGGATTAATTTGTTCATAGATATTTGGTGAGATTTAAGCTTGATTTAATGTTCATCTATGTTTAAATTAAATTATTTTGGATGATTCGATATTATTTCTCAAATTTGGATGTTTTGTATGTGTTTTAGTAAGTTTGGAGCAAATTGGGACCAAAATGGGGCAAAGCTTGCAACTTTAAGGACTAAGCTGGATGTTTGAACCCATAAAGAAGAGTGACATTATGTTGTGCCTGCAATGTGGGTTGTGACTTTTAGAGAGCAAAAAAGGATCTGGGCACACCACAAGTTACTTTTTAGCCGACGTTTTATTTTTTTTGAAAGATTATATAAAGCCATTACTTAGAGTTTTTTGTAAAGAGGGGAAAGGGGCGAAAAAGACCTTTTAAAACTCAAACTAGGCATTTTTTAGAGAAGAAAATAAGAAGAAACAAATTATAACATAAGATCAAATATAAGAGTCTAATAGATCACTATATCAAGGAAGAGGAAGGAGAGGCGATTTATCAAGCTACTTGGGAGATTTCATTTTTCCTTCTATTTATTCTTATTTCCTTTGTTAACGATGATGTTATTACTTTTGGATTTGTCTTATTTTGTCATTATATTAGGCTAGATATTTGATCTGGGACCTTAATGTAGCCATGGATGATGATCGATTAATATTTGATTTTAATGACTGTGTTGGGATTTTGTTTTTTTGCAAGTGAATGATTATTGAGCCTAATGCTTGTGATAACTTGGCCACTAATTACATTATTTGTGTTTTACATGATTTTCTAGTAGTGGGATCAATTGTCCTAAGTGTTTTACCATAAGGTTTTCTTTCTTAATTTTCTTTTATCTTTTTACCATTAAATTGTTAATTTAGTTTATTTCTATTACATTACTTATTTAGATCTTATCTCAAGCACTCATTTTTGGATAAAAATAGAATAATCATATTTCAATACTTATAGCACATGTCCTTATGGGATGATATCTATATATACTTGTGCATTATATTACTTTGATCACTATCATTTTGCTATATTTTGCAAGGTAGATTTAAGGAATAATTTAAAGGAGAGAAGGTAATAAGTGAATTAATTGATTTAGATTTAACCCACATTGTAAAATTTGATAAAAAAAAAAAAAGGTATCATTTACCTAATATTATGTTCAATAAGTCATGGGCGAGTCTCGTGCAAGTTATACCTAAAAAGGGTGGAACAACCATAGTTGAAAATGGGCATAATTAATTAATTCCTACTAGAATGGCTATCAGGTGGAGGAGGGGTGTATAGATTATATGAAGCTAAATAAAGCCACTCACAAGGACATTTTCTTTACCATTCATTGATCAAATGCTTGAAAGACTTATGGGGTATGTTTTTTTTTATTACTTTTTAGATGGTTATTCCATATACAATCAAATTCTCATTGATCTAGAATACCAAGAGAAAACCACTTTTGCTTATCCTTATGACACATTTGCATTTAAGAGAATTCCATTTGGTTTGTGCAATGCACCAATTACTTTTTAGCGGTGTATGATGACATTATTTTCTGATTTTGTTGAGAAAACCATGGAAATATTTATGGATGATTTTTTTTTAATGTTTAATTGTTCATTTAATGCTTGCTTGGCTAACTTTTCCAAAGTTTTATAGTGTTGTGGAGAAACAAATTTGGCTCTTAATTGGAAGAAATGTCATTTCATGGTACAAAAGGGTGTGGTTTGTGGTCACAAGGTTTCTTTTAAGAGTATTGAGGTGGATAGGGTCAAAATATACATTACTGTAAAATGCCTCCATCTACATTTGTTATCATGTGGGCATTTATCATCACTTTATTCAGGATTTTTCTAAGATTAGAAAACTTGTTTGCAATTTTCTTAATAAAGATGTGTTTAATTTTGACCAAGAGTGTTTGAACGTTTTTTGTAGGTTGAAGAAAACATTGATATCCATACCTATTCTAGTAGCTTTGAATTGGAGTCAACCATTTGAGCTTATGTGTGATGTGAATGATTATGCCATTGGAGCTGCTTTAGGATAAAAGAAGGACAAACGAATGCATATCATCTATTATGTGAGTAAGACACTCAATAAAGCTTAAATGAACTATATCATTATGAAGAATGAACAACTTGTAATTGTCTACACTTTTGGCAAGTTTCGATTATATCTTGTGGGATCCAAGGTTAGTGTGTACACGAATTATGCTGTAATCAAGTACCTCTTAAGATGTCAAACCTCATATCATACATTGGGTGTTATTAGCATAAGATTTTGATCTTGAAATTCATGACAAAAGGGAACTATAAATTCTGTTTGCAATCGTTTGTTAAGAATTCAACTTAAGGAGAATGAAAATGATCCTATTGCAACCAATGAAGCAGTCCTAGATGAATAACTTTTTGCTCTTGAAATTAGTACTCCTTGGTGTACGAATATCATGTTCTATCTAGTAAGTGGCATTATCCCTCCTAAAATCTCTTTTCACAAAAAGAAAAAATTTCTTGCGGATATCAAAAATTATTTTTAAGAGGAATCACTTCTTTACAAGCATTGTGCATATGGTCTCATCCAGAGGTCTATTTCAAGGGAAAAAGTTCATGACATCCTTACTCATGTCATTCTTTGGAGAGTGGAGGACATTTTAGCTCCACTAAAATTATGCAAAAATTCTAGAAAGTGATTTTTATTGGTCTATGATGTTTGAAGATACTTAGAAATTTATGCCTTTATGTGATCATCGCCAAAAAATGAAAAATATTTTTAGATGCCATGCGATGCCATTGAATAACATTCTTGAGGTGGAGTTGTTTGACGTGTGGGACATTGACTTCATAGGCCCCTTTCCCCCCCTTTTATGGTCATCACTACATCTTGTTAGCCATTAATTATATGTCAAATGGGGTTAAGGCAATCGTTGCCCCTATTAATAAATCTAAGGTAGTGACTAGGTTCAATAAGAGGTTCATCTTTTCAAGGTTTGGAGTACCTAAGGCTATTATAAGTGATGGAGGGATGCATTTTTGTAATCGACAATTTGAAACTTTATTTGGGAAGTATGAAGTCACTCATAAGGTTGCTACCTCATACCGTCATTAGGCTTAATTTATACATAGGTATTTGATGAAATTTAGGCTTGATTTGATGTTAATCTATGTTTTAATTAAGTTTTTTTGAGTTAATTTATGTTATTTCTAACATTTGGATGCTTAATAGGTATTTTAGCAAGTTTGAATTGAATTAGGACCAAAATAGGCAAAGATGGAAACTTCAAGGGCCAAGCTAGATATTTAGATAAGTGAAGAATGAGAGCCCTCTACCACGCCTATAACTTTAGTCGTAGGCTACGACTTTCTTTGAAGAATATTGGCTATTGCACTTGCAACTTTAGTCGTAGGCTACAACTTAAGTACATTGTGAGCTACTTTCTAGCCTACATTTTAAGGCGTATTTAAAACAAAATCCTAAGGTTTTCTAGAGAGAAGTTAGAAGAACTAAAAGAGACCTTTTGAATGCTTAAAAAAGGTACTTTTAAGAGAAGAAAATAAGAAGAAACAAGCTACAATGCAAGAGTCTAAAAGATCATTAGATTAAGGAAGAAGAAGAAAAGAAGATCTATTAAGATAATTAGGCGATTTCATCTTTTCTTCTCTCATTTCTTATTTTCTTTATTTAAATGATGCTATTGCTTTTGGATTTTTCTTATTTTGTTAGTATGTTAAGCAAGAACTTTGATCTAAGACCTTGATATAACCATGAATATTGATTGAATAATTTATGATTTCAATGACTATGTTGGGATTTTATTCTTTTGTAAGTAAATGATTCTTGATCATAATGTTTGTGATTGTTTGATCACCAATTACATGATTTGTGTTTTATTTATGATCAAGATATTGTAAATTGATATATATCTAAAATTATTTCCCTTAAGTTAATTAAGGAGTAGAGATACCCACTTAATCTATTGTTATCACTTAAAGGATTGTTAGATCTAGTATGGTAATGCACTTTTAATTCAGATTGAGAGATGAATCTATAGAAATGGTTATAAGTAGATAAAGGACTTAATCACTAGATAGATAGTTGATAGTTGTAACCCTTAATCCAACATAACATTGGATGATTAATGATTTTATGATTTTCCATTGGTGACATCAAGTGGCCTAAGTGTTTTATTATAAGATTTTCTTTCTCAACTGCTTTTCATATTTTTGCTATTTAATTATTATTTTAGTTTACTTTCATTACATTAGTAGTTTAGAATACCATATTAAATATTCAATTTCCAAATAAAAATAAATTATCATATTTTAGTACTTATTGCCCTTGTCTCTATAGGACAATATCAACACACATCTTTGTGCACTATATTATTTTGATCATTGCCTCTTACAGTATTTGGTGAGGTAGGTTTAAAGAATAGTTTAAATGAGAGAAGATACTATATGATTCAGATTTATTTATTGGTTTAAATTTAATCCACATTGCAAAATTTGATTCAAACAACCACCCACAAATAAGTGGGCTACTGAAAATCTCCAATAGAGAATTGAAGCACACTTTGGAGAAAACAATTTGTAACTCAATGGAGGAAGTCACTCAAGCTAGATGATGCATTATAGGTGTATATAATGGCTTTCAAAACTCTACTTAACATGTCTTTTTATTACTTAGTTTTTAGAAAGCTTACCATCTTCTAGTAGAGTTAGAGCACATGGCATATTGGGCCATTCAGACTTTGAATTTTCATCCTAAGATAGTTGAAGAAAAGCGTCTACTTCAACGAATGAGCTAGATGAAATCTGATTGAATGCTTATGAAAATGCTTAAATATATAAGGAAAAAACTAAGCTATGACAAGGTAAGCACATTCATAAGCATTCTTTTGAAGTTAGACAACAAGTGCTACTCTCTAATTCTCTCCTTAAGCTCTTTTTAAGAAAGCTAAAATACCATTAGCGCAAACCTTGCAAGGTGGTGCAAGTTTTTACTCATGGAGCTATGGAATTATAAAGAGAGGGTGCCAAAAACATTTAAAGTGAATGACCATCATTTAAAGCCTTATTACTGTGGTGATGCAATGTAAAATGAAGAAATTCTTCTCTTAACACTACAAGAAAAATGTAAAAATACTGATGGAATTTATTGATCAAATGGTGTTTATCGACAAATACTGATGGATCAACGACGAAATGAAGTAAATGAATAGTACAAAACAACGATTGAATATCAATAGACACTTGTTGGTACATTATTGATGGAAAGTATCCGTTGGTAAACTTTGGTGCCAAACTTTACCGATGGAATCACTAACAGAGGGAATGAAAAGACATGTGGCCATAACGTGTTAGAGTGTTCGTCGACATTCTGTTAGCAAATTGCTAAAAAAAAGGAAAAATAATATACCTATGGACTACCTACAGAAATACTAAAGTGATGTGGCAACTTTTGTTGTTAATCCATTGTCAAATTTTAATTAAAAACGCTTAGCAAGCCTTTCTTTCCCCTCTTCTTCTTTCTCCTCTTCCTCTCCTCTTCCCTGCTACTCTCCTCTCTATTGGCTCCCTCTCACCCTGATGCTCTCTTTTTCTCTTTGGCTCCTTCCTTGCCATTGTTCTCCTCTCTCTCGACTCCCTCTCACCCCCACTCTTTATCTCTCTCTCGTATATGGCCAAAAGGTTCCGTCGTCACTGCCACTACTTAAGCAACCATTACCACCTAGTTTGTGTAATTTTTTGTTATTTTTGAAAATTTTGCAGAAATTGTGTATGAAAATTTGTGAATATTGAGAATTTGTGAAGAAATTGTTTATTGTAATTTTAGAAGAAATTTATGTAATATTGAATAATATTGTGAATTCTATAATATTGAAGTTTGATTATAAGTAATGAAAATTTTTAATTTTATAAATTCTATGAATTTATGAATATTGGGAATTTATGAATTAAGAATATTGATTTTGTGAATTTCTGTGAATTTGTGAATATTGAGAAATGTTATGAATATTGAAAATTTGTTTGGTGAATTTTGGTAAATTATATAGTTTATGGTATAAATTTAATAGAATTTTTAGAGTAAAATGTGTAAATTTAATAGAAATTGTGAATATTGAGAATTTATGAATGATGAATATTGATTTTTGTGAATTTTTGTAAATATTGAGAAATGTTGTGAATATTGGAATTTGTTTGGGGAATTTTGGTAAATTATATAATTTGTTGGATAAATTTGATAGAAAGTTTAATGTAAAATATGCAAATTTAGTAATTTAATAAATTTTTAAAATTTAGTAGTTTAAGTGTAAATTTAATAAATTTAGTAATTTAATAAATTTATTAATTTATGTGTAATTTAATTAAATTTGAGAAATTGTAGAAATTTTAAAAATTGTAGTATTTAATGACTAACGTAAGTGTAATTTAATTAAATTTTAGAAATTTAAGTGTATTGAGATTAAATTTTAGAAATTTTAGAAAGTTTGATTAAATTTAGTAATTTAAGTTTATGTTAATGAAGTTTTAGAAATTTTAATTATATTTAGTAATTTAAATATAAATTAAATTAAATTTGAGAAATTTTAGATGTTTTTAGCAAAATTTGATGACTAATTTTAGTGTATTTAATAGAAATTTATAAAATTATGTGTAATGAAATTAAATTTTATAAATTTTAATAATTTATGTGTATGTTATTAAAATTTTAGAAATTTTAAGGTACATTTTAGTAATTTAATTAAATTTGGAAAATTGTAGAAATTTTATAAATTTCAATAATATTTAATGACCAATTTAAGTGTAATTTAATTAAATTTTGGAATTTTAAGTATAATAAAATTAAATTTTATAATTTTAATTAAATTTGGTAATGTAATGTAATTTAACAAAATTTTAATTGAATTTTAGTAATTTAAGTGTAGTTTAATTAAATTTGAGAAATTATAGAAATTTTAATTAAATTTAGCAAATTAAGTGTAATTTAATTTAATTTTTAAAATTTAAAATCATAAATTGATTAAGATTAGTAAGTTAAGTGTGTCTTTAATTTGTGAAATAAGTGTAGTTTAATTAAATTATAGAAATTTGATAAATTTGTTGATATTTGTCATTTATAATTTTTTTTATTGCATTTTGTGTTTAAGTTGAAATATATTTTTGTGGAGTTTGTGATTTCTGCGTTTCAAGTAGTTTGTATTTAATTTTGAAATATTTTTGTTTAATAACTCTAGTATGTTAAAACTAATTTTTCCATTTAATAACCAACATCTTAAAAAATATTGTAAGTATGTATTTTTGTATGTAATAAATTTTAAATTTTATAAATTTATATAGTAATAAGTTAATAAGATTACTTAAAATATTCAATACATACAAAAAAGATATAAAGTGGGTGTAACTGTCTTAAAATTTAAAACATAAAATATCAAAAAATGTTAATTGTGAAAAATTATATTGATTTCAATTGCAAAAAAATTTATAATATTAAGGATAGCATAAGATATATAAAAATTTATTTGTCCAAAATTGCATAATAAAAATAAGAATGCTACATAATTTATAAGGAACTATTGCCCTAAAAATTAAAAATTAATGGCCAATGCCATAAAATACTTAAAAATTATATTGACATGAATGTCTTAAAATTAATAATATAATCAATGATATAACCTATACAAAAAAAAGTATTAGTTGAAAATTGGCCAAACAAGTAAAAATTTTGCATAAACTATCAATAACTATTTCTCTAAAAATTAAAAATTAATGATGAATGCCATAAAATACTAAAAAATTTATATTGACATGAAATGCTTAAAAATTAATAATATATCTAAGGACATAACCTATAAAAAAATGTATTGGTCCAAAATTGGCCAAAAAACTAAAACTTTTGCATAAATTATCAATAATTATTTCCCTAAAATTACAAATTAATGACGAATGCCATAAAATACACAAAAATGATATTGACATTAATTGCTTAAAAATTAATAATATGAATTATAAATTTATAGAAATTCTAAAGGTTTCAAAAAAATTAACATTATGCCATAAATCTTAATGTTTATTTTGAACTTAATTTCAAATGATTACCTATTTGGATTTATCATTTATTTTGAATTTAGTTTTTATTTTTATTAAAACTCAATATTGGATGAATATGTAATTTATAGATATAGAAACTTTTGTTAAATTTTCTATAAATTTCATAAAATAATATATAAATATAAACTTAGGTACCTGTTTGATGCGATTCTCATTAAATGACGAGATCACTTCGAATTATCTAAAGTAGATAGTTTGAAAATTTTATTGTATAATATAACGTGCAGTGCATAATATAGTTTAATATGTTGCTATGAATTTCAATTATTTATCTCCTACATGTTCTCTTAATGCATAGTGATAAATGTTGAAAAATATTTTTCATTTCATTGCAGTGGGAGAGCTGTAGTAAGATGCTGCCAAAATTTCAGTTATTGTATGAACTATATTATTACGATAATTGGTTATATGACAATGAATTTCTAAATGGGTTAGGTACTTACCTTGTAGGGATGGAGAGATAAGGAGATAATATTATATATGAAACAAGACATAATCTATAAAAAAAACAAAACAAAACATAATATATGTTTAATTACATTGTTATTTCACAATTTTATAGGACTTAATAATGAGATCAGATAGAAATTGTATATATTATAAGCTTAAGGATAGTTTATTATGGTCAAAATTCTTAAAAGTTGTGAATCATTTCATTCAATTTGCTACTTTTCAACCTAAATTTATGGATGGACTTAAGATTAGCTATCCATGTAATCAAAAGAAGTGTCAGAATCATAGTTACTTGGACCCCAATACAACAATGTTGCATATTATGCAAATGAGTTTTATTTTTGGGCATTATGAATGGTATTTGCATGGTAAAGAGTGGATTTGGAACGTCAGCTACTGATGAACCTACACTTATATTTGATAATGTATGCCATAATAAATGAGAACCTCGTGCAATCCATAAAATGGTAATGAATGTTGTTGGTCTTGAATTTGATTGGGGTGGAATGAGTGAAGCTCCAAATCTAACATATCAGAAGTTGTATGTTATGCTTGATATAGTTAATGAGGATTTATGGCTTAGTTGCAAAAAAAATTCCAAGTTATCCTCAATTAAATTACTAATGAATATCAAATATGAGCACCATTGTATCAGAAAGATGTTATAACGAGATTTTACAATGGTACAATTAGTCGTTGCTTGAGCATCATATGATGGTTGATAGTTTTTATAGCACTAAGAAGTTTATGAAAGGTTTAGGTTTTCCAGTTAAGAAGATACACTACTACAATAATAATTGCATGTTATATTAGGCTAATGATAGTGATTGAAGGACATGCAAGTTTTGTGATTTTCCTAGATGTGAGCACACGCCTTGGGGATAATGTACATCAAGAAAAGAAGTTTCATATAAGAAGTTGTATTACTTTCCTTTGACGCCGAGGCTACAGAGGTTGATTCTTCTGAAGCAACTGCCAAGTATATGAGATGATATGCTGAGCATGAGCATCAGTAATAGTGTGATGAAACATTATTCATATTCTTCAGTTTGAAAACATTTTAGTAAAATGAATCCTTAGTTTGTAGCTTAAATTTGTAATTTTTGTCTAGGCTTATGCACTGATAGGTTTCAACCATTTGGACAATTTAGGTAACAATATTCATGTTGGCCAATTATTGTAACACCTTATAATTTGCCTCCCTAAATGTGTATGAAGAAGGAATACATGTTCATTTTTGTTTTGGTGCTAGGACCTAACAATCCTAAACAGAAGTTAGATGTATTCATGCAGCCCATGATTGCCGAATTGAAAAAATTATGAGAAATTGGGGTGGAGACATATGATATTTTCACAAAACAGAATTTCTAGTTGTAAGCTGCTTTGCTATGGATAGTAATTTTCTTGCTCATGGTATGTTGTCTAGTTGGAGCACTCGAGGCAAACTTGCTTGTCCATATTGCATGGAACATACTAATGCCTTCACGCTTCCTAATGATGGTAAGCAATCATAGTAATTCTAGTAAATTCTTACCTCATGAACATCACTTTAGATGGAATAAAACTGCATTTTTATGGAATCAAATAGTGAAAGTTTCGACTCCACCTATAAGGTTAAAAATGGAGATAATAAAAGAAATCACTAGACTAAGGTTGATTCCAATAATTGAAGTTAGGTTTGAAGAGATTAATGCTTAAATATTAAAATGAACAAAATATGGATGGAGGAAACAAAGTATATTATGGGATTTACCTTATTGGAGTACTAATTTGGTAAGACATAATTTGGATATCATGCACATGAAGAAGAATGTGTTTGAAAATAATTTTAATATGATGATGGATATAAAAGGAAAATTTAAAGATAATACCAAATCTAAAAAAGGCTTGAAGTTATTTTGTCATTGTCCAAGGTTACATCGAGATAATGCAACTGAGAAATATCTGAAGGCAAAATGTATAGTGGATAAGCAAAGTAAATAAGTCTTATGTGAATGGCTTAAGAATATTCAATTTCTAGATAGGTATATCCCAATATTGCTTAGTGCATCGATATGCGCAAGCTGAAGTTGTTTGGAATGAAAAACCATGATTGTCATGTGTTTATGTAATGATTACTCCCTATTACTTTTTGTGAGTTGTTGCATTCACAAGTATGAAAACCACTTACAGAGTTGAGTATGTTTTTTGAAGAACTTATTGCACCACAAATTAATAAGAAAGACATGACACATTTAGAAATTGACATTCCTTTGATTTTGTGTAAATTAGAACGAATATTTCTCCAAGTTTCTTTGATTCAATGGAACATCTAGCTGTACACTTGGCATATGAAGCAAAGATAAAAGAGTTTGTGTAGTATAGAAGGATGTATCCTTTTGAGAGCTATATTTCATTTCATTGTGTCCATTACACATTTCATTTCAATTTCAATACATTCATTTTTAATCTAACCACATGTTTATATTATAAATTCTTCGACATTCAAAGAATAATGTCAAGAATAAAGCTCGTGTTGAAGGTTCTATATGTAATGCATACTTAATTGAAGAAGCCCTATCATTTTGCTTTTATTATTTTGAATCACAAGTATATACAAACCATAGAAGAATACCTCAAAATGATGATGGTAGACACTTTGAAATTGCAATATTGCAGGAAGTTTATCAATATTCACTCATCCATGTAGACATTCAGTAGACCTAAAAGCATAATGTTAATTGATGAACAATATCATGCAAATCAAACATATATTCTTCTTAATTATCATGAAGTAACACAATATGTCGAGTAAGTTATAATACCAATTTAGCTTTTTGTTTTGTAATTTTGTAATTAATCCTATACAATTCTTATTAATATTGTTATAATTTTATGAAGCTTATACATTGACATATTGAAGCACCCTTTTTCCAACATATCCACCGATGAGATTGATTAAGACTTGGAGATAGAATTTTGATATTGGTTCAAGTCATATGTGAGTATACAGTAGCTAATATTACAATAATAAATTATAATACTAATTATTCTATAACTAATGTAGATAATTAGTTATGGTGTTTCTTTTAGGTAAATGATCCAACAAATGGAATCACAAATCAATTTATCACATATTTTACAAAGGGTCCTTTACAAAGGTGACTATGTGTCCTATTTACTTTATAAATGGGTACAAGTTTCACACTGAAAAATATGGTTCAAATATGGCAACAAACAATAGTGGAGTAAGTATTAAGGTTCCAACTATTGTGAAAATGCATAAGACTATCACAGTCGCCTGAGGTGCTACAATTGGAGTATTCTATATTTTTGATAAAAAAATTATTTTATTTGAATGTGAATGGTTTGATCTGATGCCTGATGTGGGTATGAAAGAGCATGATAATTATAATCTAGTAGAAATCAACGACAAACGTCAATTTAATAATAACAAACCATTTATATTGGCGATGTAAGCTTGTCAAGTGAATTAGGTTCCTTATTCCAGTTTACGATGAGATAAAAGTGATTGGTGGGCAGTATTCAAAATAAAACCTAAATCATTTGTTAAAATCAAAGATGAATCTATTAAGACTTCGTCTCAAGCTTCATTTCAAGAGGATGTTGAAAATTTTCCTTTACTTAAAATTACGAATGATGAGCCACTGGATAGTTTAAATTATCCTGGTAAGTCATTGATCAATTTAAATAACGAAAATGAAGATATTCAATTAGAAGATGAAATGGACCTACAAACTGAAATTGAATCATCGAAAGATATAATGTTTGAAAATGAGATACAGTATGATCATTCTGAGTAAGTTATAACTTTCTCCCTCTAGTTAGGTATTTGTATACTTGTAAACTTTACTTTTGCTATGTAAATATTATATTATATATATAATAATAATAATTTGTAAATTCATATGACATGCCGTATACCTAGTGACACTGGTACATTAGTTGGAGGTGGTTTGATTGTAGAGGATGTACCTGTGAGCACAGGATGCCTTTGCCACCACTGCCTCCCTCCAGCACATCTATAATGATGCCTACGCTACCTTATCCAACACATCTATAGTGACGCCTACACTACCTCCATCCAACATAATTGTATCAATGTCTACATCTTAAGCTTTGGATACTCCTTTGATGCCATCAGAGCCTTCATCATCCAAAGGGCTATCTACATCGATGGAGCCTGATGATTCGTATATAGTGCCTACTCCCAAGTTACGACTTTACATTTCTTTATAGCATAGGGGCATGTATTAATTATTTTTTTCATTTATTTCCTTTAACATTTACCAATGGTCACACTAACTATTTTCTAATTCTCATTTTTTGTAGTTTGCATCCACTTGATAGATGCTCTCGTGCATGTCAACAAATTTTCAAGCAAAAGATTCATATAGATGACTACATTTGGAAAAAGGTACCACAGTTTATTAAGACCTTACATTGGGAAGAGTTCAATGTATTGAAGGTTTTCAATTCTAATTTAATTTATAATAAATTTTATTTCATTTAATTACTAATCATTACTTTCTTTTTTCTTGATTATTGTTACAGAAGCTATTTCAGTGAGATCAGTCCATCGATGCCTTGGTTCATACAACCTTATTTAAGAAGGCTGCCTTGAGATATAAGGGTATGCTTCACGATTTGAAGCATAAGGGTAAGGAAGCCTAAGTGACTAATAAGGCCTGAGATCATTGACAGAAATAGTGAATTTCTTCCCACACTCGGGTTGCATCTTACTAATCTAACTTTAATAGGAGGACAGAGAAAAGAGGTATCGACTTAGGTCCCTTCAAGCACACCAGAGGGGTCTATATCCCATTTTGAGCACGTCAAACAACTAATGTAAGTATTTACAATTTATGAATTATTCTTTCATTTCTTGTTTTCATTCACTTAATAACAGACTCAACAACTAGGAGGAGAGGTTCTACCTGTTAATGTCATCATGTAAATACACATGAAGCAACATGACATGTATACCTTCGTAGATACACGCTCCAAGACTATTAATGTAAGTCATAACTTACTGATTTTATTTTTAATTTATTATTATTATAATCACTAATACTCTACAAAATACTGAATGATATCAATAGGCATCATGTAAAGCTATCACAGTTAGCTTCAGGATTTGATGAGCCTTATCAGGTGGACAAGCGTGAGGTTTTCCTACTGGCAGTAGAGACTCGAGTGAAGGAGCGGATCTATTGTACCTCACTTCTATGGCGATTCCTTGGGTGCCAACTTTTTATTAGCTCCATCACTTTCTTTCGAGGACTTGCAGCAAGAGGTCGAGAGGCATGTAGATGAGAGGATGACATCCTATTGAGCCTATGTCCAGTCTGTAGATACACAGATGTGAGCTATAGAGGACTAGTTACACGTTGTGTCTTAGTGAACTGGGATATCTCTTTCATCTCATCTGTAGATGTCTATGCCCCCAATTTTGCACCTACTCAGCGTCCCATTATTAATGCTTTAGCTCCAACTCTTGTTGCTCCTCCCTTATCTGATCCTATTACCGCCGATGTTGATGATTATTTTGTCAACTAGGAGGACGCAGTTAATTTATATTTTTTTTTTGTAAAAAACTGTGACAAGTTTTTGTATACATTTATAAATAAATAAATAAATAAATAAATATATATATATATATATATATATATATATATAATTAAAATTTTAAATTTAATTTTTTTAAAAAATTTATAAAAAATAAAAACCAAATAATACCAATGAATTATCGATGGAAACTGATTAAATAATGGAAATGTAATATAAAAACTATCGACGACTTTCTAATAAAATTTGGCTAAAAATGGAAATGTAATATAAAACTTACCATGTGAAGATTGATTGTGTATTTTTGCCTATGGAATTATGCATACATTATTTTAGAAAGAGGTTTGACAATTCTACCATGTGTTATGTTTATTTTAAATTACATCAAAAGTATAAAGGGTGTATTGTGGTTCTTGCGTATTTCTTAGAAAATCCATGGTTGGAAGTTACTTGCAAGTTTTGAGAGTGAACTTCAATTTTATAAATTTTCTTATGAGATAATTGTGTTAGTACATTATTGAGCTTTTTAAATTCAAGAACTAAAGTTTGTGATTTGAGAAGCCCTCTTGTTTATTATTTTCTTTGCTTGAGGATATGCAATATTCCAAGTTTGGAGGAATTTGATAGTTGTAATCTTTACACATATATTTGAATATAAATTAGGAGTATTTCTTATTCTTTCAATGTTTTTATTTAAGAATTAGTTTATTTTCTTATTATTCTATATTTGTGTAGGAAAATCTCAAAAAGGAGTTGAAATTGACCTTTCTAATAGTGTTGCATGACCCATGATTTAGATCATGCATTGACTAAAGAAGTTGACTAAGCGCAATAGGTAAATAGTAAACAATGGAAGCACATAGGCTATGACATGGTCTGTGATACAATCACACAATCGTTAGTTATAAATTTTTAAAGATATTTTAGTTCGCTTTTAAAGAGGACATATGACCTTATCCAAAAGAGACATATTGTGAAAAAGAGTAGATTTTTGAGGCAGAAACATGGATCCAACTTGTAAAGATTTTGTGGAGATTGGAGAAGCTCATCTCTTGGGTTTTCATTGATTTAGAATAACAACACCTTTTCTTTAAAAATTATTCTACTTTGGGATTAATGCATTGTTTGTTTGTTTGTTCTTTCTCTTTTTCAACTTGAACTAATTCTTTAATTTTAGAGATTAGGGAAAAAGTCCAGTACTTATTTCATGATTATTTGAAGTGACTTTGATTTAATTTGTGATATGTGAGTGTCTTGATTTAATTTGTTTGAGTTTTGTTGTGTTATATGTATGAATAGTCATATATATATACAATGTCTGAGATTCTAGATAATGGAGCAAAAGTAGAAATCTGGGGTTAGTTGTAACATATTAAACTAGAAGATCGAGAACCTGAAAGTAGGTTTGACCTTTTAGAGATGTTGAAAAATTATTTATAGAACTTAATGAATTTTTATTGGATTTTTTGACCATAAAAGTAGACACAATTTCAGTAAGAATAATTTAGTATTGCTTGAAAGAAGGTATTGGAAAAATTAGAAAAATCTATCTTCAAGAACAACACAATCACAATTATATCAAATCTCTTGAAATACTTGGAATTTCCTAGAAATGGTTTGTCATAAGATTTTCTCTTAATTTATTTCAGTTTTATTTAATTATTTTTGCTATTTCAGTTTTTGCTAATTTTTCTTTCAATATTTGATTGCTAGATAATAGAAAAATTAAGACTTAGCATGTACTTTTGTGGATCTATCATTGTGGGAATGGTTTTTATTTATCATTATATTACTTTAACGATTTTTGCTTTTGAAAGAGTTACATACATAACAATAATGTTGAAGAGAAAAAAAAATTGAAATATGAGTGAATAAGCCATATGGAGTAAAATTTAAAGGGACTTGGGCATTAGAACATTAGAGAAGTATAGGATAATGATCTAAGAGCAAATTATATTATGAACTATTGTCCACAATACTTTGTGGTCTAGGGGTCTAAAATACATTTAGAGGTAAATACAAAAATCCCTTGCATAATTATTGATTTGTTTTTTTTTAATAAACTTTTTTTTTACTTAAAATATTACTGTTTTGTTTATTTTTTTTTAATAAACTTCCTTTTTTACTTTAGATATACATATTTATGCTTTTATACATCTTTTTTTTATTTTTAATTACATTGACATTACTATTATTATTATTATTATTATTTAAAAAATAGACTTATTTTTTCAAAAAAAAAAGGTACAAACTGTAGGTTTATCGATTTTAATATTACAAAAGAAATTAAAAATATTAGTTTACAAAAAAAAAAACTATAGTTTACAAAAAAACAAACCTACAGTTTATAAAAAATTAATTTATAGTTTACTGATAATGAATTTATAATTTATATAAAATGAACTTCAAATGAACTTACAATTTACAAAAAATGAACTTATAGTTTATAAGAAAACGAACCTACGATTTACTAATAATTAATTTACAATTTATACTAAATGAACCTACACTTTACAAAAATGAGTCTACAGTTTACTGACAGCGAATCCACAATTTATACTAAAATGAATCTACAGTTTACAAAAAAATGAATATAAAGTTTATACTAAAATGAATCTATATTTTACAAAAAGTAAATTTATAATGTATATCAAATGAACCTATGGTTTATAAAAAATGAATCTACAGTTTATATGAAAAATAAATCTACAATTTATAAAAAATAAATCTGTATAATTCTCTAAAACAGTAGACTGTGCGTTCGTTGACCCAAAAAAAAAGACACCCTTTTGTTTTAAAGGTATGATTAATCTTTGGTCCATGTTGCAATATAAACAGGGTACATGCTATAACAATCCTGATCCAAGTGGTGGTGAGCTAAACAAATGCTTTGCACCGAAGCCCAGTCCTGCAAAATTCTATCAAGTCGCTGCTCCACTCGAGAGCTGCCAATACGCCCATTCACCCAAGTGTAAAAAGCCCCTACCGAAGTTAAGTCATTCAGCTTACAATCATCAGTGACTTCGGAGAAGTCATGACAAGAAGTTGAGGAAGGTGCTCTACCAGTCCTTTCATGAGAGCCACGGGCAACATTAAAATCACCCAACGCATACTCACAGTCATTAACAATTAAATAAATGTAACGAAGTTCCTCCCATAGCAAACGACAATGAATAGCTGAAGTGCTATAATAAACCAAAGAGAACCAGCTGCTCACCGCGGAGACCGTAAGAGAAATTGAAACCTGCTGCTAACTAATAGAAAGAACCATGGATTAAGTCTATCCGCAACAAAAATCCACAAAGAAGGAAGAGAAGTATTATTAGAAAAATTTCAATCCCAATTGCTCCAAAATCTCGAAGGGATTAAAGAGATACAAACCATCAGCTACGCCATGTACATCACATCCGCATTATTAAATCGGCAAATAAAAGAATATAATGAAGGGTATATGCATTATCTATACCACGATAATTCCAATATAATAGCTTCATAAATTTAGCTTTATTGGAGGATGGGCAGCATACTTCGATAGCATTGATTGATACTTTCCTCTAGGAATCTTTTTTTTTTCTTAGTGACAGAAGTCTAGTTTTTTGCTTCAGAATCATCAGTCCATGACACATGAGGTTTGGCAAGAGCAGCATCTGTATATGGGTCTTGACGCGCTGTAGCTACAAAAGTAGCAGTTGCCTGGTCCTTCGGTACTGAAGCAGCTAAGGTATTATCCATTGAAGTTTCATGAGGAACTATGGGGCAGCTAAGGTATTATCCATTGAAGGATGGACATAGAGTTATGAGCAACCGTGTCATCATTCGGCTTTATGCTTGCAGGGATGTCAGCCATTTATAAAATTGGATCCATAGAAAGCATCCGCAAAGAGGGAGGGGCATTTGATTGTAAAATAGTGCGTTCCATAATCGGTATAGTTGGTGTAGCAAGAGAACTAATAGTGCGTTAGTTTTCTTTCTTTTCGGAGCATTATTCAAATGGCAATTAACAAAGACATGCCTAATACCGGTGCAAGTCCAGTAAAAAGATAGTAAATTATCATATCTCGTAAGTAGTGTCCAAAAAGAAACACTTACAATTCTTCCCACCATAATTTGATCAAGCAATTTCTTGGAGACATCAACTTCCATAACTAATTGCGTATAGTGTCCAAACTCACCCTCTATAGTGGCCTCGTCAGTCCGAAAAGGGATCCCTAGGCAAGAGTGATGCCTACAAGGATTCTTGGGTTTGCCAGTACTCCTAAGGTAACCGATAAATGACGAACTTGGGTAGTTGTGGATTTTATGTCGAAGGGTCAAAATCAGTTGACCATTGTTGCAAACGGAGAACACCTGGCTTCAGAGAAAATGAACCCCGATTCGAAACTCTATATTTGTCCTCAGCAGATAAAAGCTGAATCAGATAATAGCCTTTCCCAAGGGAGATAAGTTTCCATAACAATTGTAGAGACCAAATAAAGGACAGCTTCTCCTTCAATAAGTGGAGTTTCCATGAGGTCTCGCATTTAGACAAAATAAGAATTACAATAAGTGCCTGAGCACATGAAGCAATTTGAGAGTCATAGGCTTTCTAGTCAATATGAACTGCTATATACTCGCCTTTATTAACGGGCTCAGTAGAAGAAGGTATAGTAAATTCCTTACCGCGAAGGAATAACGCAAAACTTGGCGCCCGAGGAGCAGTCGCAGCAAGTGATGATTCATGCCAATTGAAAAGGACATCATTGCTCTCATAGTCCTCTGCATCGCCGGTGAGATAACAGTTGTCAGGCGACATGGATGAGGACGGCAAAAGAATTAAATTTTAAACTTCGAAATGTGCGGCAGATTTTTCTTGCAGTATCGTTTGCTCGTGCCTTTTTTTTATCAAGCATGGATTCATGTGGACATCAAAGTTAAATATGATCAAAATACAGAAAATAAAGGGAATATTATTAACTTCATGACTTAATTTATATAAAAAAAAAAAGAGATCAAAAGTGGTCTTAGGCGTGACGCTATTATTCATTACGACAGTAATCTCGCCTAAAAATGCTCTGTTAAAATTGAAGTTATTATCAAACTTAAAGGATCGAATCAACAACATTTAAGATTATAAAGAATGTGAGAAATCTTAAAATCAATCTTGATAACCTACTTAATCAATATGGATGGATTCAATCCAGTCAATATGGATTTTTGTTAAAGCTAGCTCTCTCATGACAAGTATCTCAGTTCATATTAATTCATTTCTGATAGTCAAGACTCCTGCTCATATAAACTAAGTTGATAGCTCTTTCTAAATAAGATGATTCATCTTACTTCTAATATAAGAATTAATACTTTATATAAGAAACTCATATCAGATATATTCATTATCTAATACCTTTCATATATATTTTACTCTCCATAACATCCTAGCTAACGTAAGCATCAAAGTGGATATTTGAGTTAGATCAAACTCCTTTCTCATCTCTGTCTTATATAATAAGGTTCAACCTATTAAAATATCAAATCTAAGAGTCTAAACTATTAGCCCTAACACTTTCACATGGTACAAATATAACTGAATTGTATATGTATCAGAACACAAAGGTGCATAAAGTTAGAGTGCAGAACTAATTTTGATACCATGTGAGAAATCTTATAGTCAACTCAAAAGTTTAAATTATTAAATAATGAGAACAAACATTATATAAAATCTTATTTTTTTATTTATTTTCAAAGTGAATTTATTTATTTTTTATAATCAACATAAAATTTTAAATTTTTTTAATGAAGTGTAGCATCTTAGATGTTATTAAGATTGTTTTGGCCTTTTAAATAATTTTAGGGGGTAATTTTATAATTTCATATCTATAAAAGAACAGAAATAAAAAGGCGAAACAAAATAAAAGTACATAGTGCGTGCATTGTGAAACGTATAATTTGGCTAAATGGAAAGATGAGATAAGGAAAAAAAAAAGGCTAATTTGGCTAAATTCGGTTGATAAATGATATGAAAGGAAATAGAAAATGAGATGAAAGGAAATAGAAAAGAAAAATGAGAAAGAAAAGAAAGGGAGAGAAGTAAAAAGGAGAGAGGAAAGGAAGAAACTAGCCAACTATCACTGTATATTGCCAGTATCCTCATATTTTCCTCCAGGTGAATAGATCGACATTAAAAGCATTACCAGTGGCAGCGTGTGGTAGTGTGGAGTAGGAGAAAAATAATGTTTTTAATGAGAAAAAAATTAAAAATTTATTTTGATTATATATGGATCTCTATTTTTGACAAGTGTGGTACTATTGAAAAGATCTCATTACAAGTTTTCTATAGATGCCTAGATCGGCTTCATCCAATATCATATGATGATGATATCTCAGTCAAATTACAATTTTTTTTTTTTTTGTTTTTAGCTTTGACTATAGATTTTGAATAAATAGAAAAGTTTCATAATACAAGACGTGCGCCAAAGAACTCACAGAGTTGAGATATATTGGTGATGAATCTAAATTTTTCATCGCACATTAGTGGTCAACATCCATTAATGGTGGTCAATGTTAGCCAATAGCGAAGTTTTGACCAAAAAATTATTCAGTACTCTTCTTAATATCTTGAAATTTTGATAAATGGATACAAAGTAAATTTTACATGGGTGAAACCAAAACTCAATTTTTATCTGTGTTTAATTTAAATACTAGTCTTTCAAGAATAAGATTTTATTTCAAAAATTTGAAAAAAATATAAATTTAGATAAAATCTTATTTTGAAGCTATAGACAAAGATTTACTTTAATTTTTGCTTAAAAAATATTTAAGTCTTCAAATCTATTTCAGGTGACTTGTGGAGTAGTATAAATTTGGAGAAAAAATAAAAAAAAATTATATACTAAAAAACGATTATATTTATGAAATCATATAGATATTATTCAAACAAAAAATATTATACATTGATATTTCATATTATTTAATTGGTCATTATTTTGATTTGAATTTTAGACTATAAAAGAGAATATATCAACGCTGATAACTCTGGATAGGCATCTTAAGCAATTTTAAGTATTAGCTTCTTTTGGGTTAAGTAATAAGTATTTATATTATTTCTTGCTATATTTTTACTATATTTTTTGTACAAATATTTTTGAGGACCTGACTATAGGATCCAATGAATCTGACAATATAATTTTATGGATATGCTTGCTAATCTATGAGTTATATTATTCAATTGATCTAATGGTAACTTAAATCTAAACCTTAGTGTGTTGATGTGATTTTGGCCTAAGCTTTACAAATTGTCAAAATAGGCTAAAATCGTGAAATTAAATATAATATTATAGTCATCATACATCCATGTCCTCTTTATTTGATTTTTTAGAAACCCTATCAAAGCAAGCTCCATTCTTACTGCTCTGAGAAGAAGAGGTTTACAACAAAACCTCAATTATCTTTATAGATCTCTAAGTGGTATGCACAAATCACCAATTGGTTTATGTAGACTTCTCTCACTAATTCCCTAATTCTACCATCATTCTTCTTTCTTGCTTAGTTATATTGTGTTCATTTTGGTGATTGTTAAAAGCTTTCTAACTCCATTGAGGAATGATTGGCCAAGGAGCCATGATTCTCTGCATTAAGTTCCTCCTTACCTAGGATGTTTGTTTAATTATTATTAACCTAAGTTAGATGTTTAACTTAGTTACTCTTTATTTTGATCTTGATAATCAAATTGAATAGTACTAATGTTTCCAAGTGTATTTTTATAGAAAATTAAGTTAGAAAAATGCACGGACTCAAGAACTTAGAAAAACTTATAAGTCATGAAATGGACATGGAAATCACCTCCAAGAAATGAGGACCGCAATCAAGATAAGGAAATCACAATCAAGACAGATTTGAACCAAAATGGATAGGCTAAATCACAATAAAGATAGCGACCATGATTTTGATCACGAAAGGCAAATTGCGACCACTATCTTAAATTCATGACCACAATATTCAATTAGGAGAAAATGACTCCAGTGAATAGTTGAAGGACTTATAAAGAAGTGACATGTGGCACTAACTGTTAGATATTGTTAAATATCACAACAATGATTTTCCTATTTTGATCGCAAAATGGATTTAGCAACGACAATTAAGATTTTGCGATTGTGATTTAGTTATGAAAGTGCATTAAATGTAGATTTTCTAGTTGTTAGAGATGGATATGGCCACAATACTTTTGTCATAGCCATTTAAAGGGTAAAGGCAATAAATACCCCATTCAAAGGTCCTTAATGGAAGAACTATTTTCATTTGTCACCAAACCCTTGCACTCTATTTAAACATCATTATTATTCTTTTGAGATAATTGAAAAGCTTTGGATACTATTATAAGGTTTGTTGTGAACCTTAAATACTTGGGAATTGGGTTTGAGAATGAGTCATAGAAAACTCTTGTATAGGTTTGAAAGTGACCTTTAGGAAAACTCTTGTATAGGTTTGAGAGTAACCCTTGGGAAAACTCTTGTATGAGTTTAAATGTGAGCTTTGGAAAAACATTTGTAACGGGTTTGAGTGTGAGCATGAAAACGCTTGTAAGGTTAGGTGTGTGAGTCAAAACACTAAGTTGGAAGTGAGCTTAGAAAACTACATTGCATAAATCTACCTATAGTAAGAATCCCAACTGATGTTGAGGAGTAGACATAAGGTTTATTATAGCCAAACCAATATAAACCTCTGTGTCATGATCTTTTTTCATCCCTCCTTTCTAAACTTTAAATTAGCCACTCACTTAAAATTTCTAATTAGTCACCAATTCAACCCACCATTCTTGGTGCATAAGATCTAATAATTGGTATCAATGCTTAATCACACATTACAAGCTTAATTGTGTGGGAAAAGAGTGAAAACATAAAATGAAGGTTAATAGGGCCAATAAAGGGATTAACCCTCACTTTTTATGGGACTAATTATGCTAATTGAAAGCATAAAATGAAAGTTTATCTTAACAGTGATCTCATCAATGTTTGGGATTGTATACTTGAAGAGTGAAAGCCTTCAATAAAGATGGTTAAAGTAATGAAAGTGGTGATACTAAGAGAAGAATGAAGTGAAGTTCATACAAAAAGCTAACAGGAAGAATAAGAGAGCTATGACAATCGGTCTAAGCTCTCTATCAAGAGAAAAGTGTTTTAGAGTCCAACATTGTCAAAGTGCAAATGGTATTTGAAAGACCTTAGAGAACCACATGAAGGAATAATGCAAGTTATGTTAAGAAAGATACAAACATATATATAAGATGGAGTATAAACTCTTCATGATTAAGCCAAATGAGAGCACAATCGACATGACTAATAGGCTTTTAGTCATAGTCAATAATATGAAGAAGCTTATAAGGCACATGTCTTTGGTAGATGTCAACCACAAGATCCTTAAAGCTCTACCTTTATAACAAATGAAGACATTCATAAAGAAGAAAGGCATTAAGGCAACATGACAAAGAGAAAGATAAACATATAGAAGTGATGGCCTTGAAATGTGAGAAATATTATTTTAAAATGAAATTTTATAAAAAAAAAAGTGCTCAAAACTAGAGGAGAATTTCAAAAACCTAAATGATCTTATTTAAACTTAAGAACATCTAATGATGATCTCAATAAATCTTTGGAACAAATTTTTTCAAACCTCTTCACTTGATTTTTTAAGCAAAGAGAATGATACTTTAAAATTGGAGGTGATAGAATTAAAGAACTCTATTACTAAATTTCATAAGGGAAAGGAAGCTTTAGATGCTTTAATTATAACATAAAAGCCACCCACTATGAGACATGACCTTGGTTTATAGTGGTGCATCAACTTCCACATCCTTTCCTCCATTATTTGTTAAAGCCTCTACTCCTCCAACCTTTAACATAAAAGTGGTCAATAAGAAGCCTAGGACACACATTAAACCTTTCACTCTTAAAAGGAATATGAAAGGCTCCTAAGGTTCAAGAGCTAAGCCTCTAAGAGCCAATCATGCATGCATATCTCATGAGTGACATGCTTATAAACACCCACAATCATAACATCATACATGCCTATGCATGTATTCACACGAAAATGTTGTGAAAATGCATCTTTTCCATACAAGTATGGCAAAATGGAAAAAGACTCACAAGTGTAGGCTTTAATGCCACTATGGCATGAAATATAAACACATAAATGTGATTTATTATATAAGCAAGGCTCATTTAAAAATTGAGGATCCTTTTAAAACTAACCCGTAAAGACCTAAGCATGTTTAGGTATCAAAGTAAAAATATTTGATATTGTAGGATGAGGACTCCTTCACCAAAATCTCATCATAAAGAATCTAAAGTTGAATGGAGATGGTTGACAAAGAAGGGATAACGCTTAAAATAATTAATTATTATTATCAATTCATCAATAATTGATATTAAACTTGTAATGTATCCCTTACTTCTTTTGCTTTGAATTTGATATGTATGCATATATTTAGGGGAGTTGCTATGCATTTTATTGCTTGATATATTGTCTTTGCATATGTAATATCGTTATTTATTTAAATGTGTTGATTGAAATTTTTTGTTCTCTATTTATGGCTAATTTTCTCATTGAATTGGTATCTCATATTCTTTATAACTTTAAAGTTGTTTTTGCATTGGGAGACTTTTTTTTTAAGAAGATGCCATAAACTCTTTTATTTATGGGGAGCAAAAAAAATTTAATCATTATTTCATTGCATTTTTGTAAGTTTGAGATTTTTTTAATCTTTTTTTGTACTTTAGGATTTGTCATTCAAAAATTGGTATTATAAAATCTTATTTTTAGGTTCATTATCTCTAACAATTGGTTTGAAACTTTTATAGTTTTGAATTCTTTCATTTTGGAACTTTGACATAAGATCACATATTTGCTTATCTTCCTTAATGAATATGATTATTATTTGAATTTGAATTCAACATGATTCTACTTTATGTATTTGGTTTCTACTAATTATTAGTTTAATCTTTTTATGTCCTTTTTTACTTGCCCCTTGCCTATATAGAATTCTCTCCTTTTTTATCTTGACAAAGAGGGAAAAGAAATTAGATAATAGAAAAATAAGATTCCTTAAAAGGGAGTTTAACAAAATATTTAAATATATCTTATTTATGTTATTTTTCTCTTTTCAATTCAATTTAATTGTCAAAATAAAAAAAAATGAGATGTTGGACTGGATTGGTCAAACCTAAGTTAAAACTCTTTATTGATCTTGACAATATAGATTAAAAGATTCTAACGTCTTATCTAAAAGTTTTGGATGCATAAATAAAGTTAGAATCTCATTGGAAGTTGAGTGAAGAAAGCATCCAAATTATCTCATAAATCGCGACCGCTACAAGTAGTGAGCGTTATTTAAGGAAAAGTGAGACATAATCCACCCATAAGGATTCACGATCCAAGTCGCAGTAGGAATCACGACTGCTACCTTCAAATGACCTTTGAAAGATTTTAAGAAACCATCCAGACTAAGCCATGTGTCATATGATTCATTGAAAGTCCAAAAATAGTGACAATGACTTCACTGGTAGTGATTACAACTAGCCTAACTCAAACCTCTAAAGCTCCAGTATGATTTAAGGTGAGCAGTAGCAATCAGATTAGCTAGTGTTGCCCCAATAGCTCCCACGACAAAGGAATAATGCTTGCGATGTTCAACCCTCCATAGAAGGATCCAATGACTATATTTTTGGAAGAGTTAATGTTAAAGTACCACGTGTAACTAGCCGTTAGACATAATTAAAGATCTCAATGTGAATGAGCAAAATCAAGAGTGAAACATGCATTATGATTGCGACTTCTCTATCTCGACTTTGACTTTTGTTTAACAAGCATTAAATGCAAGATTTTACCACCAACTTTAAAGATATGGAGATAGTTTTGATTATAATGACTCTTTGGTGGGAAAAACTTATAAACACTACATCAAATAGCCTTAAATGCAAAGAAAAAGCACTTATTATAGCCAAACTCTTACAAATTTATTTCTCAGCTCTCTCTTTCATTAATTCTTTATAAGTGAGTTGTTAAGGTTTGGTGCAAGACATTGAACACCTTTAGGATTAGTTCTTAGATTTCGAGTGATCCTAGTAAAGAAAAATCTTGTATAGGTTAAGTGTGAGCCTTCCAAAGCATAAATTGTAAGTTGGGTATGAGTTTGTATAAAACACCACTTAGTAATAGTGAAATACCCAATTAGTGAATTGAGGAGAGGAAGTATGGTTTGTTAACATCCAAACACTATAAATCCTTTGTGTCTTTTATTGTTTTATTCTTTCTTATAAGGTTGCTTCTCTAACTTGGCCTTTAAAATTTAAAATTTCCCATCAACTCAACCTCTTTTTTTTGTGCATAAGGGCCAATAACTGGTATCGGAGTCTAACCTTAATTCAAGCCTTAATTGTGTGACAGAAGATCATGGAATAAAGGAATCCACTCACACGTCAAACCTTTCTTTGATGAATCTGACAATACTCATTGAATGTATAGAATGAAGATATTCCTTGCTAGTGATGTGGTAGATTTATAGGACATTATTACTAAAAAATGGAAGCCACCCACTAGATTAGTGGATGGTAGTGAAGAATTACTCCTAAAAGAAGAATGGGTTAAAGCTCATAGGAAGTCAAATAGGAAGAACAAGTGGGCAATGTCAATTCTCTTAAGCTTTATATCAAAAGAAGAGATTAGAGGAGTCCAACATTGTAAAATCACCCATGTAATATGAAAGGCTCTAGAAAACTACTATGAAGGTATAACTCTCATAAAATCTAGTGGATTAAAAATGTATGTAATTGGATGAGAGCTTTTCATAATGAAGGAGAATGAAACGATGGCTAATATGAATAATAGATTTATTATTGTCAATAATATAACGAAGACTCTAACATTGTCAAATCGCCCATGCAATATGGAAGGGTCTAGAAAACTACTATGAAGGTACAACTCTTGTGAAATCTAGTAGATTAGAGATGTATGTAACCGAATGGACACTTTTCAAAATGAAGGAGAATGAATCAGTGACCAACATGACCAATAAGCACCTTACTATTGTTAATAATATAAAGAAGTATGGAAGAGTTCTCACCAACCATAAGATAAACACTAAAATCCTTAAAATGCTTCTTATGGAGAAATGTAGGGTAAGGATTTATAACATTTAAGAGTCCAACCAAGAGATTAAGAAGGTCCTAGCGAATGTTATTATTAGCAAACTTCTCACTCATGAGATGGTTCTGAAGAAGGATGAAGAAGAAGAAGATGAGAGCTCAATGAGAAAAAGGTGAAAAAAAGACTTTTGCTCTCAAATCCTCAAGCAAAGATAAAGAGGTAAAATAAAGCACTAGTGAAAATGATGAGAGTGAGAAGAAAGAAGAGAAGTTTGTTATGCTCTTAAGGAGGTCTAAGGAGCTTGTGAAGAGGAGAAAAGAAAGAGGAACCTCAAAAAACATCATCATCCAACTTGAAGGAAAAGAAAAATGAGGTGACTTGCTTTGAATGTAGGAAGCAAGATCACATAAAATTCAAATGTCCCAAGTTAAAGAAGAAGAAAAAGCGGGAAAAAGGAGAAAAAGAAAAGCTTTAAAGTTATATGACATGATGATTTAAGTGAAGAAAATGAAGAAGAAGAGGTTGGCAACTTTTACTTCATGGCTCAAGAGGACAACTCATATGAGATAAGTACTTCTTATCATTCTTTTAATGATTATGATGCATTTGAAGATGAGAATGAGGATGATGATCTTTTTGAATCTATGTTATTGAGATGTGACAAATATAAATAGAAAATGAAAGTTTACAAGAAAAAATGTTCTAAACTTAAGGATGAATTTAAATGTTTAAATGGTTTTGTGAATGACTTGAGAACTCCAAGTGAAGAACTCAAAAAATTTTTGGAAAATCTTTTTAAAACTTCATCCTCCCTTGACTCTTTGAGAAAATAAAATGATTCTTTGAAAGGTGAAGTCATAGAGTTAAGGAACTGCATTTCTAAATTTCATAAAAGGAAAGAAGCTTTAGATACGCTTAATGTATCTCAAAGACTACTTGTTATGACACATGGACTTGGTTTTAGTGGGGCTTTATCTTCCACATCCTCCGCTTCCATCTTCATTAGAGCCCTAACATTTCAAACCTCTAGTGTAAAGATGGTTGCGAAGAAAAGTGCTCAAACACTAGGCCACCTATGCCTAAAGGCTAAAGAAAAGCTTCCCATAACTCTAAAGCTAAGTCTTAAAGAGCAAATCATGCATACATGTATACCAAGAGGCATGCTCAAAAGCACACATATAAAAACTTTTTTTTTACTTCTTATCACTTTTGCACATACGTGCATTCACATAACCAAAGTGTGAGAAGCCCTTTTACTCACACTAAGATTACTTATAGAAGAAAGACTTATAAGTCTAAACTCCAATGCCATTATTGCATGAAGTATAGGCACATTAAATTCTTTTGCAACATTAGAAAGACACATTTTAAATTGGAGGACCCTTCCAAGCCTAACCCTTGAGGACCCAAATATGCTTGGGTGCTTAAACAAATGTGAAATGATTTTGTTTTGTAGGAATTCTTGGAGCCACCAAGGAAGACAATGATTGACATATGGATAGTGGATGCTCAAAGTACGTTACAAAAAATAGGAAGATATTCACATCCATCAAGGAGAAGGATGGTGATAATGTCACATTTGGAAACATGTCAAGGTTAAGGTAATTAGCATTGGAATACTAGCAAGAAGGGTTGCTCTCTCATTAACAATGTAATTTTAGTTGATGGTTTGAAGCATAATCTATTAAGTATAAGTCAATTATGTGATAAAGATAACAGAATCACCTTTTGACCTTTGAGAATGTCTGGTTATCACTTTGGTGGATAAGAAAGTAATCTTTAAAGGTGAAAGGAGATGCAACAACTACCTAATTGACTTGGACATTATAGCTAACCAATCCATCAAGTGTTTTATCTTTATTAGCAATGAATCTTAGCTTTAGCATAAAAGACTTAGACAAGCTAACATGGAACTCCTACAACATTTATAAAAAAAGAGCTAGTTGAAGGTCTTCCAAAGATCGAGTTCATAAAAGGCAAGACATGTGAACCTTGTTAAATGGGGAAGCAACACCAAACATCCTACAAAGCCTTAAATGTTGTAAGTATGTCTAGGTTTCTTCAACTTATTCATATGAACTTTGTTAGACCGACTAAAAATGATAGTCTTAGTAGAAAATACTATGCATTTGTGCTTGTTGATGATTACTCTATGTTCACTTGGAGTCTCTTTTCTTGCTCATAAGAGTGATACTTTTAATGCTTTTAAAAGTTTTGCTAAAGGAGTTCAAAATGGAAAAAGTTAATTTGTTTCTTCTATTAGGAGTGACCATGGAAAAAAGTTCCAAAATGAAAGTTTTGAAAATTATTATTTGAAAAATATGATTTCTCATAACTTTTCTACTGCTAGAACACCACAATAAAATGGTGTTGTAGAGACAAAAAATAGGACATTGGTAGATATGATAAAAACAATGCTCGATGAGTACTCTTTACTTAATTACTTTTAGTTCGAAGCCATCAATACTACATGTTTTCAAAAGACCCATTTTGAATAAAACCTCTTAAGAGTTGTAGAATAGTGGAAAACCTAAGATTTCATACCTCTGAGTATTTGGTTACAATTGTTACATTCTTAATACTAAGGATAATCTTGGAAAATTTGCCTTAAAAACTGATAAGGGCATCTTTCTTGGTTATTCCAACATTAGCAAAGCTTATAGGGTCTTTAACAAAAAGTTCATGGTGGTTGAAGAATTAATGAATATTGTATTTGATGAGTCTAGCAAACTTGATCTTGGAAAAAGTTCTCTTATTGATGATCTTATAGGTGACTTTGAAAATTTAGAGTTGAATTCAACACTTAAGGAAAAATGTGATTGATCTTGAGGATCATGAGCCACCACAAGACATAGAGTAAGCTCAATCCCAACAAGAGGAGAACTAAGCTCAAGAACTCCCTAAAGATTGGAGGTACTCTAAGGATCGGAGGTACTCTAAGGATCATCTGAAGGATCTAATCATTGGTGAAACCTTTAAGGGAGTAAGTACTAGAGCTCAATTACATGTTTTATATAATAATCTTGCTTTAGTTTCTCAAATTGAGTCAAATTCAATTGATTAGGCTCTTGATGATGAGAGTTAAATAATTGTTATATAAGAGCAACTCAACCAGTTTGAGAGAAATAAAGTTTGGGAACTTATCTGTAGGCCTAAGGAATACCCGGTTGTAGTTTCAAATGGGTGTTTAGGAAAAAGTTAGATGAGCAAGGTTTCATCATAAGAAACAAAACTAGTTTTGTTGCAAAGGGTTACAACCAAGAGGAAGACATTAATTATGATAAAACATTTGCCCATATGACAAGATTAGAGGCCATTAGAATTTTTTTAGCATTTGCATGTCCTATGAATTTTAAACTTTTTCAAATGGATGTGAAGAATGCATTTTTTAATGGTCTCATTAATGAGGAAGTTTACATTAAACAACCTCTTGGTTTTAAATCTCATGATTTTCCTAACCATGTATTCAAATTAACAAAGGCATTGTATGGATTGAAACAAGCTCCAAGAGCTTGGTATGAAAGACTTAGTTCATTTATTTTGAAAAATTATTTTGAAAGGAAAGGTTGACACAACATTGTTTGTGAAAAAACATCACAATGATGCACTTATTGTACAAATTTATGTTGATGATATTATATTTAACGCCACTAATGATTCTCTTTATGAGGAACTTACTAAGTGTATGACTAGGGAATTTAAGATGAGTATGATGGGTGATCTTAGGTTCTTCCTTGGTCTTCAAGTCAAGCAAACTAAAGAGACCATCTTCATTAATCAAGCCAAATATACTAAGGAACTTCTCAAGAGATTTGGTATAAAAGATGCAACGTGGCCAAGATTGCAATGAGTGTATCAATAAAGCGTGATAAATATGAATCAGGTAAGCCTATTGATGAAAGGAAGTGTAGAGGTATGATTAGCTCACTCCTCTATCTTATTACCTCTAGATCTGATATTATGTACAGTGTTTACTTGTGTGCTAGGTTTCAATCTTATTCTAAGGAATCACATTTGTATGTGGTTAAAAGAATTTTAAAATATTTGTATGGTACATTACACTTAGGTTTATGGTATCTTAGGAACTCATCTTTTTGTCTTCTTAGTTATTCGGATGTAGATTATATTAGTAGTTTATTGGATAGAAAGAGCACTTTTAGAACTTGCCAATATATTGGTGAATGTTTAGTTTTTTAGTTCAGTAAGAAGCAAGTTTTAGTTGTCTTTTTTACTGCTGAAGCAGAATATGTGGTAGTGGATTGTTGCACCCAAGTTCTATAGATGAAACAACAACTCAAGGAATATGGCAAAGATGTTGATCACATTCCTATCAAATATGCCAACATAAGTTCAATAAATTTTTTTAAAAATCCCATACAATACTCAAGAAGCAAACATATTGATATTAACATCATTTTCTAAAAGATCATGTCTAAAATGGTAATGTGTTGTTAGAGTTTATTGACACCAATCACCAACTTACCAATATTTTCACTAAATCCCTTAATGAAGAAAGGATGATCTTCATCGAGAGAGAACTTAGAATTCTTGATAGAAACTCTCAAAATTGAAAATGGATCTCATAGTGAGCATATTTATTGATTATTGATACTTATTTATTGTTTAAACTACTTAATTTGTGTATGTCAATGCTTTGTTGTGTATGACAATAATTTGTTGTGGTCGTCATGTTAGATGAGTCAATTCATAGTGCACTTGAGCTTTTCCATGTTCAATTATACAAATTGATCATCAATATATCAATTTGACCACACTGGGATTGGGCCAATTGTTTACAATTTAATTTCTAAAATGTTTTTCAAAACTATCCACTAAATTGCAATTGAGACCTTAAATCGTTGTCGCCACTTTGAATTTAGTTTGATTTTCAAATATTTTCACTAGTCACGCTCGTGATGTAAAGTCATCACCGTGACAATTCAAATGTAAAATTTTTAAACCATTACCTAGCACTTTTTGAAGACTTTTTTTAACCGTTACTCACATTTTGGAATATTGCGGTCATGACACTAAGTTCACGAACATGACTTAAGAGCGCCTAATGGACATTAACCACTGGTTCTCCAAATGGTGCAACCACTCCATAAATATATTTTTACTTGTTTCTCTTCCATTTTAAACTAATTTTCTACCTATTTAAACTTTATAAACTCCTTCCCATTCACTTTTTGCCTCATCTCTCATTCAAACTATTTTCCTTCTATCAAATCTTCTTCTTTCTTTACTCTTTTCCATCTTTCTCTTCAATGGCTTCCAAGAAATTCACCAGATCAGAAAAAGGGCAAGGGAATAGCCTAATCTTTATCCCTTCCTCCTGGAACTTCCCTTTCTCTACACAAGATGAAAGGGGTTACAATAGAGGAAAAGGAAAGATATGAAGCTAACAAAAAGAAGATGATCCAACCCAACAAGAGCTTTTGAAAATTTCTTCTCACTACTCTCAATCTAGATGAAGAAATCAAAGGCAACCTTAACAACTTTGGGTGGATTCAATTCATCTACCATTAAGAAGCAGCATATGAAGACATTGTATGAGAGTTCATGTGCAAAATACGAGTGAGTAAAGATGTCTCCTCTCTAGTAGCTATGTTTGGTTTAATGTTTAGATACTTTGGTAAAAAAATTTTCATCAACTATCCCCAATTATGTTCCCTCTTCAATTTCCAAAATGAGGAGAACACACCCTCTAACTTCTCTTTCATAAACTTTATCTTTTCTTAATTATAGATTAAAATCTTTATTCAAACACGCCATGACACAAAGAAATTCTTGGCTAAAAACATCAAAGCTTACTTATTTGGTTTCGTCATTGCATCATCACCTTCTCCATTAATGCAATGGGTGATGGCAATGAAAAAATATCCTAGAAAGACTTATCCTTCCTTTATTGCCTCCTTTTAAACAAGCCTATACAAATAGGCTGCTACTTTATCAATCAATTGGAACACATAAGTCAAAAGCTCAAGTGTCAATTCCTTATCTTATCTCATGTTACTACCATCTATAGATACGTGGGAGCTTTGACTTTAGAAATTGAAGCATAAATGACTCATCCTCATCTTCCTCATGCTAATTTTCTTAACATAACCTATCTCCTTAATGTCAAGGCAATAAAACGAAACAACATCAATACTCGCTAGAGTTAAGAAATTTGACAACTATAAATGTCTCATGCCTAAAAAAGGAAGAGGTTGGTGCTTGAAGAACCTCAAAAAGATGTGTCACAAGAAGAAACACCACAATACTTTAAGGTGAGACCAAAAGCATCCTCTTCTTCCAAATCATCTTCTAAACTTTCTTCTTCTCTTGGCAAAGTCTCAAGGCTATTGTAAAAGTCCTTAAGAGGCTTAACTTTCTTCAACACCTCCATGGAGACATTGTAGAGCTCTAAAAGAGGCTTGGGATTGAGCCTTGATTTTGCCTTTTTTTTAGGATGAAATTAAGGAAGAAGTTCCACAAGCACCACTAATTGAAGAACAACCTTAAGACAAGAAAATAATGAAGAGGACAAAGGAGATTTTGACGACTTTAAAGATGAAGATAATGATGATAACTCTCCAAATTTCCAGATTTTCTTTCAATTTTAATCTCTTCCTGTTTCTCTTTATTTTGTGTTTTCATTTTCAAGCCCCTTGTAATGTGATCAAACATTTTAAATGTTTAAAATTTTGGGCACTGCCTATTGTTCTCTTTTTAATAAAATGAATGTTTAGTTTCTATCTTTGTTGGTTGATTTGTTCCTTGAAGTGCTCTAATTGTGACTACATGTTTAGTTTCTATCTTTGTTGGTTGATTTGTTCCTTGAAGTGCTCTAATTGTGACTACATTAGCTTGATGCATTGATTACTTTCTCTATTTTTGATCTTGCAAAAGGGGGAGAAGTTATATGCAAAGATAAAACTGACTTAAGTATATTGAATTGATCTATATCAATAAAAAGACAAGTAAATGGAAGGACTAAATAAAATTTATTCTCTAAGTAGTTAAGGAGGAGTATAAATTAAGGAGAAACATTCATTCAATATTCAACATTGTCATCTATACACTTAACATGATCAAAACTAAGCATGATACACATTTATCCTTTGCATAATTCAATCTAGGTTGTAAGAAACAAAAAAGGGCAGAATGTTGGACTAGGTTGGTCAAACCTAATTCAAAACTCTCGTTTAATCTTAACAACATAAATTGAAAGGCTCTAACAACTTATCTAAGGATTTTAGATATAAAAGTCAAATTAGAATCTTATTAGAAGTTAAATGAAAAAGAATCAAGATTGTCTCATAAATCTTGATTGCCTCATAAATCCTGATTGCTATAAACAAGTAAAGACTGTTATTTAAGGAAAAGTGAGACACAATTTGTCCAAAAGGATTTGCGATCTAACTCATGATGGGAATTAAGACTGCTACCTTTAAATGACCTTTGAAGGATTTCAAACAACCAGTTAGACCTAGCCATATGTCATATGATTCGTTGAAGGTCTAAAAATCATGATAATGACTTTACTAGTAGCGATCGTGACTAGCATAACTCAAAATCTCCAAAGCTCTAGTTAGATTCATGGTGAACAATGCCACTAAGATTAGCTAGCACAACCCTAGTAGTGCATGTGATAAAGGAATAACACTTGCGATATTCAACCCTCCTTAGAGGGATCTAATAGCTAGATTTTTTAAGGAGCCAATGCTGAAGTGCCACATGAAACTAACCGTTAGATACAAGTGAAGATCTTGATTGCAAATAAGCAAAATCCAAGGCGAAACATGCATTGTAATCACGACTTTTGTCTGACAAGCATTAAATACATAATTTTTCCATTAATTTTAGATATATAGAAAGTTTTGTTTGTAATACCTCTTTGGTGGGAGAAACTAACAAATACTCCAAATGTCCTTAAATGCAAGAAAATAACATTCATTATAGCCAAACTCTTGCAAATTTATTGCTTAACTCTTTCTTATTAATTCTTTATAAATGAGTTGTTAAGGTTTGGTGTGAGCTATTAAACACCATTAAGGTTGGGTTTTAGAGTAATCCTTGAAAATAAAACTCTTGTATATTTTAAGTGTGAGCCTTGTAAAACACAAATTATAAGTTGGGTGTGAGCTTGTATAAAACACCATTTAATGATAGTGAAATACCTAATTAGTGAATTGGGGAGTGGATGTAGGTTTTGTTAACACCTGAACCACTATAAATCCTTTGTGTTTTCTATTCTTCTACTCTTTCTTATAAGCTTACTTCTCTAACTTTGCCTCCAAAATTTAAAATTTCCTACCAATTCAAGCCCCCTTCTTCGTGCATAAGGGCCAATAGGAGAGATTGTTGACCTAGGTGTCTAACTTAGTCAGTCTCCATTTTGATCTTGACAATCTAATTAAACAGTACTAATATTTTCAATCAAGTGTATTTTTATAGAACATTATGTTAAAAAAGTGCTCGGTCTAAAGAACTTAAAAAATCTTCCAAGTCATGAAGTGGACTTAAAAATCGCCCCAAGAAATAAGGATTATAACCAAGACAAGGAAATCACAACCAAAATAAATTTGAACCAAAATGAACAAGTTAGATCACGTCTATGATTTTGATTATGAAAGGCAAGTTGTGACCACTATCTTAGAATCACAACCACAGTATTAGATTAAAAGAAACAAATAGTTGAAGAACCTATGAAGAAGTGTCATATGACATTAGTTGCTAGACATAATTGCAAATTCCAATCACAATTTTCCTATCTTGATCGCAAAATGGATTTAGCAACTGTGATTAAGATTTTGTAGTCATAATTGGGCTGACAGTGCATTAACTACATATTTTCTAGCTGTTAGAGAAGGATATGGCGACAGGCTATTTAGAGGGTGAAGATTATAAATATCCCCTCCAAAGGTCCTTAATGGAAGAAAAACTAATTTTATTTATGGTCAAACCCTTTGACTTCATTTAAACATAATCTATTATTCTTTTGAGATAATTGAAAAGCTTTGAATGCTTTTGTAAGGTTTAATGTAAGGCTTAAATATTTTTAAATTTGGTTTTAGAGTGAGCCATAAAAAACTTTTATAATAGGTTTGAGAGTGAGTCTTGAGAAAACTCTTATACTGGTTTAAGTGTGAAGCTTGAGAAAACACTTTTAAGGTTGGATGTGATCCAAAACGCTAGTTGGGAGTGAGCTTAGAGAACTTCATTGTATAAATATAGCTATAATGAAAATCCCAATCAAGGTTAAGGGTTGATGTAGGATTTGTTATATCCAAACCACTATAAACCTTTGTGTCTTGATCCTTCTTCTTCCCTTCTTTCTAAACTTTAAATTACCCATTCACCTAAAATTTTTAAGTAGTCACCAATTTAACTCCTCTTTCTTGGAGCATAAGGACTAATAGTTATGCTTTTCTCTTTCAAGAATGTCTTATATTCCCTATTAAAGACCTTACTTAAGGCTATCCTTGAGCCTAATAGAAATGATTGGTGAGACCCTTAATGGTCTAAGATCCATAATCTCTATCCAAAAAGTAGTATAAGCTATTAAGACATTTGTATAAACATCAGTTTAGTCTATGCAGACATGTTCATATGGCTGTATATATACTTATTACTTGTGCAACCTTTATACTCCACTACAACTAAAGATTTCCTTTTACCCCCTTCAATATTTATTTGCCTATTCATGCATGTTCGATATGTTCACACATTTTTTTTTTATTACACTTTGTTCATGCATTCTAAATGGTAGAAAATGCCTATTTATGTGCTTAGTCCCTTTCCTTATTATGCTATAGTTGGTTGGTCTATATAGGCCATTTCTAGTTTGTACAAACTTATGTGGTTTATGCAGATGGCATCCTCTCACATGTCAAAAATATTACTTTGCCTTTGTGTGTCAACCCATACTTATTTTAGTGCTCTCTTATGTTTCCATGCTTTTTTTTTTTCTTGCATTATGCATGTCTTTTAGCTTTAATCATTGCCTGAAACTCCCTTCATTTGACTATATGCCCCCTTCCCAATTATGTGATAATTTTAATTTTCATACTCTATTTTATTGCTTTAGAATGATGACATGACTTAAATGAGTGAGTTAAGATTTAAACTATTTTATTGCTTTAGAATGATGACATGACTTAAATGGGTGAGTTAAGATTTAAAATAAGGTTGAACCAATGCTCAAGTGACCTGTGGTATCTAATACTTTCTTCAAGTCGTACTTAATTTTAAAATCTGATTTTTGATAAGGTGATGATGGGTAGGCTTCAAGAACTAATTCGACAATATCTACTATCTTTTGAAATCTTATTGACTCGATTTTCAAACTGCATGCACAATTTCATAGATGGTGGTTGATGAAACAAAGAACACCACTTGAAGCATCTTAGTGTTACGAGTCTAATGATAATAGTGCAACCCAAGTCACCTTCAGTTGGCTGAAATTGGCTTTCATAGCCAAAAAGGCATATTCTTATGTTCTTTGCTACTAGAGCTACAAATTGAATTAGGTAACGATCAAGGTACCAAATGAAATAAATGGAGTTGCAAGCTTTTCTTAGTCATCAAAATCACCTTAAATAGAAATTGAAGGCAGCCAAAATCTAAAAAAAAAAAAAAACCTAAATTATAAGAGCTTTGATCGAAGAAAGATTTTTATTTCCATGAGGTGTCAAAATATTCTTCTAGTTATTGGTTGGCCAGAGATATAGGAGGGCATGAAATTGAAAAATTAAATCATACCAACCCAATTTGATTCGGTTCAATTTAATTTTTTAAAATGGAAATAATTTTGATTTAGTTTTGGGTAAAAATTTTAATTAAATTGAACTGAATAAAATTATAAAATTTATTGCTAAAATATTTAAAAATATTATAAATTTAATATGTAAAGGATATTTATGTTATTTAATTCATTTATTGTAAAAAGAAATTATTTTTTATTAATATTTATGTAAAATAAAAGTATATTTTCAAAATAAATATTTAAATAATAAATAAATTTAATCTAAAAATTTAAAAAATATAAAAACAAAACTAAATTGGAAAAAAAAAAAACCTATTCAATTTTATTCAATTAAACTTTTAGACTTGCTTCAGCTTGGTTTAATTTTTTTAAAAAAAAATTTATTTTTGTTTTTCAATTTGATTCAATTTAAACTTTAATTTCTCTCATAGGTGGAATTAGTTGATTTTTCTCATTCTCTCTCTCTCTCTCTCTCTCTCTCTCTCTCTCTCTCTCTCTCTCTTCTGCTAAGCTAAACTAGGAGTATAGTTCTTAGATTGTTCTATTAGAACCAATCTGTCACTTTTTTTTTTTAAGTTTTCTTTTTATTATTTTTGTTGTATTGAATAATCACTGGATAATTGGACCTCTATCCACTAATTTCTACTTCCTCTTCACTTAAGGAAGAGTCAGCAAAAAATATATTTTATTTTATTATTATTTTGTTATCAGGTAAAAATATTATTATTATTATTATTATTATTATTATTATTATTATTATCGTCATCGTCGCCGCCGTCGTGGTCATCATTCTTCTTAGGATATTTAAACACTAGAATTATTTATAATTTCACCCATAATTTACAATATATTATAACATAGCACCAAAAATAATTTATAATTTTCTTTAAAAAATTAATCTAATTTTTAACTGAACTTATAAATTTATTATCATTTTTTTTCTTTGTAAAATTTCTCATTACAAACTTCACATTTCCAATAGAAATCAATTTAGGAAAATTTTAGTTACTTTATATGGTACTTAAAATTTAGTTTACTAAAATTTGAACATATTTGTCTGTAAAAATTTGGGTTATTAAATTAAAAAAAAATTAAATTCTTCATATTCATCTATTGTGAAAATAAAATAAGGTTATGTATCTAACAGATAATGTAGGTACTTGAGGTGGCAAAAGGGTCAAGTTGAGTATATGTAGGTTGGATGAATTAAGTGAATTTGAATAATTTTTTTTTAAGTAGATTTTAATTAAATTATTTTAAATTGGGACGGTAGGATCTTATCTATAATTTTCTAGGTCGACTTTGGATGTTGAATTGAGTACTCATAATTTTGATTTTTATATAATATTTTAAAAAATAAATAATTTTAAAATTTAAATCAGGTCAAATTCAAGTTATGTTGAATTGAATTAGAACTAAATCATATCAACTGTCAACTTGAGTGATGTCAAATTAGAGTCAATCAGAATTGATACATAAATTTTTGAGTTACTTCGAATTTCTTCTAAATCATATTAGATTTTGTCACTTTTTTCCGAATGAGCTTAGTAATGGTAACAGGGCGGGGCTAGCCCCTATTCCTCGCCCTGCCCTACTCCACCCTCTTGATGGAGGGAATTTTCCGCACCAAAGGACAATTTTTTTTTAATTTTTCTATTACTTTCAAATTATTTTAAAAAAAATATAATTTATTATATTATAAACTAAAAATATGTTATGTTATCAATTAATAAATATATAAAATTATACACATAAAATATTTATATATACATTCAATAAATATAAAATATACATATAATAAAAATAAAATTTTATAAAAATATATTTAATATTTTCAGGTCCCACAGAGATCCATTTTGGGGATCCCTATGAGGATCCGCAGGGCGAGGGTGCAATCCTCGCCACCTCCCCTGGGGAAAAAAGACGGAGATTCCCTACTCTATCGAGGTGGATCATTGTGGAAAGTGGGGCATCTACTCCTATTGCCATCCCTAAATGAGCTTGAAGTAAATTTTTTTTCTTAAATGAAAACTACCACTTCTAACAAACCCTATAATTCTATTAGTTCGTAAATCAAACATGTTTTATTTAAAAAATAAAAATATAGCTATAGTTCTAATTATTATTAATAATTAAAATTATAAAATTATAAAATTATAAAATGTTCATCATGTTAAAATTATATTAAATTACTAAACTTATATTATAATTGAAAAATATGCATATGATGATCATAAACAATTAATAGAAATTTTTTAAATGATCCTATTCTTTTTAAATGTAGCATTGTAAAATGACATTTTAATATCAGTACATTTCTCTCACATTTGAGATTTTAACTTAATATGCCTCTTTGTTTGGTTAAATTTAAAGTTAATATTTGTAACATAATAAATTTTGAGCTAATTTAATATAAATAAATCATGTTATTCAAAATATTAAAGTTATATTATTATTATTAAAATCGAAAAATTAATAAATATATCAATTAAGTTCCTTTCATCAGAGCCAATAACAATAAAACTTTCTCACTAATCACTCAAAACATTCCAACCAAATAACGAACATATGTGCCTCAAACACAAGACTAGAAAGCCAATTTGTACGCTTATACCAAACACAGTTCTAATGCATAATTTATACTAAACTCTGATTAAGTAGCATTTTTATTCTATTAGATAAGAGGGTAGGGTTTTCATATGAAGTACGCATTTCTAATTAGATTAGAATAAATAGATGTCTACGGATGGAAGCAGCTGCTGGCTGCTCAAGCAAGACGGAGTTCATGGGATCCAAATCCTCCTCCGTGGTGAAGGTCAGGCAGCGGATGGCCGTGGTGAAGGCGGAAAGCATAGAGGTTGGATGCTCCATTTGCTAATGTAACTGCAGATTCATAATCTTCTTTGTTGTCCACAAAATCATAATATGGATTCTCACATCTTGCTTCCTTGAATTTCAAATCACAAAAGAAATGAAAGAATATTAAATATAACCTTCAATTTTTTTTTCCAATTTAGTAATTTCTATTTACATATTATTGAAGGAAATTAAATTTTTTTTCTTACATATTCTAATAGGAGTTCACCATGTCTTTCCTCTAAGCTTCTGACCTGCAGAACAAAAAATGTCCAACACACATTTTAGCGCCAAAAATGCTACACAACCCTCCAATTTCATACGCATGTTAACCCACCTTATGGTAAAATTACCCAAATAATCTTTTTCTTTTTTAATAACTTAAATATCTAAACGGTGTTAATATTTAAAATATTATTGAAAACTATATGATAAGTGCCACATCAGGTGGGTTAATAGAGTTATAAAGTTGGCAAACTGTATAGCATAACTCTTTTAGCACAAATTTATAAATATATCAATTTATGTACTGTTTACTAACCTTCTTCTTGTAGGTATCTGTCTGTGTTTTGATCACATGATACTGGAAACCATTAACAAAACTCAAACTTGTTAATTGGATAATCAGTAAGGAATTCAGAATTCAATAACTTAATTCCCAAGAGATTAAGAACCATTAATTTGCATTGAGCAATCTTAATTAAATAAATACACAAATCAAAGAAGATAGGCATAAAAAAAAACCATAATCATATATATATATATATATATAAAGATAATTATGTTGGCATAAACTATAGCTGAGTAGCTGTGAAGATTTTTACATCTGATATCCCTCTCATCTAGTAACGAGTTTAATTAACAAATATATTAGTGCATCATTCGACTAATAGTCTAGTAGTCGATCACTTGTATTGTAGTGTAAGAAATGAAGAGTTCAAATTTTTGTAGTCTTTATCCTACGGAATTATGCCCAAAAAACAAATATATTAATGTAGCATTATATATATATATATATCAACATAATCTACTTACTAAATAATTAGTAATTGAGTGATGCTACATGAATCAAGTTGATCTGTATTTATTATCGACTAAATTAGTTTTGCAATGTAAAAGTTTATTATGCTCTTCATTAATTTTGAAATTTTAATTTTGTGCAACAGATTTTCCCTTCATGTAGTTTTCTCCTTTATTGTTAATATCATTGAAAAACATAAAGAGAATCTTTACTCTTTTTTTTTTTTTCTAATTACAAATGAGAAATTAGCCTCCTAATTCATAAGAAGCCAAAAAAAATTAAAATCCAAATAATTTTTATAACTATCCTCAAGCTTGAATAAATTATAGCATGAAGTTCGAATAGAAAGTTTGAAAAAAGTTCTCATAAGACTCTTTAAAAAAGTTTTCATAATTTTTAAGGTTTTAAATAAGGAGAAATATTGAATTTTAAATTTGAATTAAAAAGAGAAAATGATATTCGAAAATTTTCATTGCAAACTCCTAAAGGGCATTTTTATTATTTCACATATCCAAACTATAAATTACCTAAATATCTTCTTTGATCCAAAAATATATGGATTAATTTGATATGGGAATCATATTTGCTAGTAATTTAATGAATAAATCTCTAATTTGAAATCTTATGTTTCGTTTAGTATGAAAATTCTTACTTTCAAGCAAATAACCTTTTGAAAAATAGTATTTCTTCGGAAGTTATTTCTTGAGAAATCAAATTCTATAATGTTCAGTTCATATATTTTTTTCTTAAGAAATGCATTATCATATTTGGTTCATTTGCTAACTTTTCAAGAAAATATGTTATATTTGTCCTTGATTTATTAACATAAATAATTTATCCCGGTAAATAAATCTATTTAATGAAATAATTGTAATAGAAATTCTCGTAATTTCTAAAAAAGTTGCACTTATTGACCCTCTTCTCAATAAGTTATTTCCTTCATATTGATAAAGTTAAATAATGCAAAACTTAAACAATTTTCTACTTTTAGGAAATTAAACTTTATTAACCAACTTATTTTTTTTAAAAAAAACTAAAAACTAAAAAGAATTCTCTTTATTTTTTTGTGGAAAAAGAGATGGATTTTTTTTTTTCTTTCCATTCAGAAAAAAAAAGAGGGGTCCTTTTTTTTCATATATGTAAAAAGTATTGTTTATATATAAATGTTTGTTTCAGTTTAAAATGACCTTTTCCTCCCATACAAGAGTGCAAAGGGACCAAAGAGTAGTTTTTCTCTAACTAATGGAGCGTATTTGCAAAGATGCCAAAATGGTTAAGTTAATCAAGGTGCTGATAAATTTGCTTTTAGGACTCATGTAATATATAACTATTGATTCACAGCTTGATTGAGATAATAAATCCCACTATTCAGAAAAGGAAAACAAAACACAAATTTCAAAATCTAATAACAACTAAAACTTTTAGAGATCCAAAGAATTAAAACGTAGGTAAAAAAAGCTAGACCAGAAAATTACTAAACCAGAGATCTACAATTATTTACAAAAAAAAATGAAAAAGACACTAAGCAACAAACATCTAACCTTCCTTTCACGTACAAGCTCCAAGGCAGAAAGCATTCTTTGGGCAAGACAACGCAGCTCATCAATGCTCAGATCATTCAAGTCCTCACCCATCCTCTGCCTTCTAGACACCATTTATAAAAAATCATACACTGTGCTATACACTATGCTAGCTATTAACAATATAAATTAAAATGGAGATCTTGGATTTGAGTACTACTAACTATTATGATGCAAAATTTTACCTATATAGCCTTTCTAATAGTAAAACTTGGAAACTAATTATACCTGATGTCTCTTCTAAGCTTATTATTGATCTCTCTTAGCTTTCTCAAGTGCTCTTGCATTCTCTGCAAATTAATAGCATCATTTAAGCCTATAATCAATTAAAGTAACTGATAAAACACAGATCAAACATTAAAGATAAACCTCATAATGGATGCTCCACAGATCTATCCCTGAAGTCTTTTGGTATTGATCAAACATTTTCTTTGTCCTGCAGATTATTAACAACAAATTATATATATATATAAAATTCGCAAACGCTGGATTCTTTAACACATCAAAGATAAAGGAAAGAGAGTTGATCTATGAATACATACGTTGTGGTAGGGCTAATGAACTCATGGAATTTTCCAGTGTTAGAGAACATGATAAGAGAAACCTTAGCATCACAAAGAACAGTGAGCTCTTGAGCTTTCTTGAAAATACCATTTCTTCG